>JANIPM010426372.1:0-10763 GCA_027478405.1 Erythroxylum cassinoides | reverse complement strand
TTGTTAGTTGTAAATCTCTGATCTGCACTAATCTTCAGCGTTTGATGCAATTAGGACATGAATTCCATACGTAACTCTAAGCAGTGTATCTTAAAACTATGATTTGTCGTTATTGTAGAGTTTTTGCAAATGACACATTAAACACTGTAGAAATAAGCCCAGGATAATTGATAAGCCTCACTTGATTTGTTTTCTGGCTTCCCAATTCTTCATACATGATTTGGACTATTCTTTTTCTCAAAAGAGTTTCCAAGTTTAGAAAGGAAACAAATATCCTTAATAACTTATTTAAATCTTTAATTCCTCTGTTAATTGTAAGTACCAATAATATATCCTGATGGGAAATATTTCAAAATTTTAACTTCTAACCTCTTACTGAACGATCTCGTGACATGGGCTTGATAATGAGTCAGATTGAGCTCAGGCCTTAGGGTGATTGGTCTAGGCAACTTAAAACTTGGCCTGACCTAATTTTAGAACTTCTTCTTAGAACTTTTAAGCTTTGGATCGGACTAAGCTTGAAATTTTTTAAAAAATTTATGGTTAGGTTTAAGATTAAATGCTACCTCGTTCGGCTGGCTTGGGATTAATTGTCACCCTTATTATTCCATTAAATTGGAGGTTAGATTGAGCAAGAATTAAAATAAAAGGCTTGATTAAATAATTTGAATAAAGTAGTGGACATTTGACTAATTTTATATCTGTTTAAGATGTAAAAGATGTTAAAAGCATTATTTTGCACAACCCTGATGTATTTAATTTAGTTAAGTAGCGTCCGATATAGTAAGATAAACAAAAATCATGATCAATAAGATGGAAATCATACTTCTGTTAATTTTCTATGCGTAGCAATTTTGAACAGCGTGAATACACACATCGTGTGCGAAAGAGCATAAATAGATGCGCCAAGTACAAGTTTTCTGCTTTTTCTCAAATAGCTTGTAGCTGTAACACAGCCACAGGACGTGTAACTAGAAGCAGAAGACACTTCTGAGTGCTCCTGTAGTTGTAAGATCATCATCCCATCCTCTTTTTTGTTGATTCAGACAAACTTTTCCAAACAAATGGGTAGGGACAACTGTGTTCCATGTTTTTTTCATTTCGTGTTTGTTTCTTATGGTTTCTAGGATTAGATTTATTTACCCTTGTTTCCTGGAGGATTCCAATCTCTGGACTTGAGTTTTAGTTTCTTTTACAAGTGATTGAGCCTTCAGACTTTCTGAAACTAGAGTTAGCAGCTAGCTATTAGAAGGGAGCAAACGAAACAAAATAGATTATAAAGCCAAACCAACGTAGAAGACTAGTCACCCTTCACCTGTTACACACGTGGTCTTGATCTGTTTTGTTACAACCATTTTTGTAGATGACGTCTCTGTAATATTTGCATCCTCAACACACTTGTTAAAACTGCGAAGGACCATCCAGGATTTGGCCTCCTTATATGCTTACCTTGCTTGGTAGGAACCTGACGGAACTGAGTTATTCTGTTTGTATATTTATAGAGATTGGAATGCAGATTCTCATTAACTGACAAGTCTGAGCTAATCATTTCGACAAGTTCAGTGACCACCTATACTCTTTACAAGTGATTTCGAGGAAGATGCGGTTCGAACTGCTCCAAGAAAAGCAACAAAAGCTACGATGGTTGTGTTCAGAATTAGAATAGGCCTTGATATCTTTGACCAGGAGATCCTAGTGTAGTAGACACAAGGCATGATAACACAATTACTGACACTCACAAGAGACCCTGTCAGGCTAAGGACGTGCTGGAAATACGGTTCAGAAAGTGCAAGAGCAAGTATCAGTAGCAGCAGAATGGAACCAACAGTACTGCGAATCATCATCATAGTCCTGTTGCTCGTTGAGCTTGGAAGGCTATGCTCCAAATGGATTGCGAATGGCGCAAATTCGAGGGCATACTTGGTCATTGGTGCCAGCACAGTTGCCCATAATGCAGGCAAGGCAGGCTAAGGGTGATCTGTGAATTGACTTGTGATCCAAACATTTTAGCTCCCAGAAAGCCTAGAGCTGTGTACAGTGCAGTGACAAATGCAAAGCTGACAATAGATACCTGCAGGAATAAAATGCATCTCAAATTCTTTCCTGGTAATGGAATAAAATGTTTGAAGAATAGGATGCTGTTAGAGCATCGATTCTCGTACATGCTGTGCAGTCAAATCCAACTTAGGAGCATCTCAACATGGTTTCCACGTTTTTAACTGCATAACATATCAGTCTTATTTGGGCATGAATACCTTTATTATAAATAAAGCGAAGCAGACAACTTGAGATGTGTTATGGTGATTAAGACTGATGCAGATACAATTTTAGCAATGACTGCCACTAGATTTCTATAGCCACAATGTAAAACCCTTGGCAAGGTATGTTCTTACGATAAGGAACTGGTACCTTGGCGAACTTGGATGGATCTTTCATGGATTTTTACCAATCCGTAAAGACAATATGACCAGTATAACTGAAGATGTAGAAGCCTGTTATGGCAGGAATCTTGCAGAAGTTAATTACTGGTATCCTATGATTAGGTTTGACACCTCCAAAAATGGTAGTGGATGCAACAGAAGTGAGGATGACAGCTGACAAGAATCCCTCCTGATGAAAGGAAAGATATGGCAGATAAATCTCTTAACCACAAACTCGGAGGTGTTATAAGCACAGCTATCATTGTTAGCATCTGTGGTGTAGATAGTTTTAACACGGCAGCCTGATTTGCATCCCTGAAAATACCATTCCAAGATGATAATGAAGAGAGATGGTATAGGACACAAGGGCAATGAAAATTTCCATGTAGATGAATGTTGCAGCCACAATTTTTCCTTTTCTCCCAAAAGCATCCTGTCCAATGTCAGTGTAGCTTCTTAAACTTGGATTTTTCTCCAGACACTTTCCTAGCAGATAAGAAGTGTATGTGCATGTCACTCCGAACCCAAAAAGCAAGAAGGCAGAAGCCCATCCTCCATTTTCTATAACATATGGAGTTGATAGCTGACCAAGTCCTGCAATAAACGACTCATGAAACTTGATCAACATGATAAGTTTGACTTTAAACAAAATCTTGCGTTGTGTTGTTACCTAGGAGCATCGCAATCATGTTGACGACAGAGTGAGCAAAAGAGCTATTAGCCCGATCATCCAAGCCATGTGATATGCTCTTCTGATCTTTGATGCTGCAAGTGCACTTGTACCCTTTATTTTCCTCCACGCAAGCATCACAATTGTAGCATTCCTCCCCCAATTTCTCACTTGCGACTTGATGATTCTGACGAGAGAGACAATCCGATTCAGGGCATCTTAATTCTCTAGTGGACTCCCTCAGCTCACCCCACATTGGCATATTGATAAAGTTACTTCAAGCTTTCAGCAGAACGGAATCAGAAAGGAAAAATATTTATCCAATCAAGCTCCAACTCAACAGATGCTTCCTTGCCTACTCATGGATATGAAGTTGGTAATATTTATAAGCAATGGAAGTAGGCATAGGTCACAGTCATTAAGTCATCGCAAATCTATCTGCAGTGCGAGAGATACATCATCATCCATGCCATGGAAATTCCAAAATGCACATTAACTTCAGAGAGAGATTAATAACGTAACGATTAGCAGCCATTTCGAATAATATGTCCCTAACATACGCATGGATTTGATTCTTGGATATGTGGTCTCGACCAAGTTGATGGTATTGGCCTGACAGACGTCTTTGTATGTAATGGGAATTAAGTTGGCCAATTGTGCAGGTTGCCTTTGTTCAACTCCGAAAATGCAGGAGCCATGCATGCGTGATGAGTGTTGGCTCATGAACAAGTATAACAGCTTCACATACCAAGAATAAAGTAATGTGCAACGAATTCTTGAACTCTTATTCCTTTGCATCAGCTTCACATACCAAGAATAAAGTAATGTGCAACGAATTCTTGAACTCTTATTCCTTTGATATGCAAATATCTTTGGGGTGTCTTGTTAGACAATTTTGTCTTTCCCGTATAGTAGGACAACTATTAATTACATTTTTCAGTTTTTAAATAAATTATCGGTTAAGTTACATAATTTGATCCAGATAAATATAATAAAGTGGTCTAATAAATGATCTAGATTAATGGGTCAAAGTTCGGTGAAAAATAGGTCATAATTAGTTTGGACCGGACCCATATCGGCCTTATGATGGGAAAGTCCGTTATGGAAGCTATATAAAGGTTAAAGTCTCCTACAGTTGCTTATATCAATCGTAAACATAAAGAATCTCTGACCCGTTAAGAAAGCTTACGTATTGAGAAAACTGTAGAAAGACTTAGTTCGTATCTTGGTAAACACTTTCCGTAAAAGTCTTGAGAGATTCGTGATCGTTTGGAGCTCGGAATCGACATTACCTTCATTTTTTAATCCTTTCATATAGATCCGGAGTACATACTAAGATCTATACTACGTATTACATGTGGTATTAAAGCGATTACATGATCGGATTGTCGGAAACGAAGGTTTTTCGATTTTTCATCTCATACGATTTTTCTCCATTTTTGAATCATTTTTTTTATTTTTTTTGCATATATAATTATGTAAAGATGGTATACATAAGGCTAGCTATAAAAAACGGGTCAAAAACGGGCTGAACAGAGCAAAAATGGAGTTCCAGGACACCGAAAATCGCTTCTGGCGTCGGAAGTGGTCACACACCTGACGCTGCTACAGTGGCAAGAGAGCGGGTGTACCACGCACGTCAATCGCGTCTCTCTAGCGGGAGACAGACGCTATACGCTTGACTGGCGACTTGCGCCCCCACGAGCATGGGATGGCGGATGCCCGACGCACACATGCCCATCCAGACTGTCCACATGGCATGCTGGATGGAGGACACGTGGTGGCATGTGCACCCAGTATACGCGCATGTTCGTACGTGTTGCACACTCATGATCTCGCGCCACGCGCACCTATGTGACACCCACGTCAGCAACTGACGTCACGCTGACATAAGTCGTATGGTGCTACAGCGATTTTTAAAAAAAAAACAAAAGTGTGACGTCAACCGTACGGAGCTATAATGATTTTTCCAAAAAAAACAAAAGATTCAAATTTCCGGTAAGGATGCCCCAAGGTGTTTTGGGTTAGTTTTCGAGTCTGGGAAAGTTATAAAGTAAGTTTTTCCATTTTTTTTGGGTTTATTACATTTGTAATAAATTAAAGTTTAACTCCGGAAAAAGGAATTAAGGTATTCTGAATCTGATTTCAAGTGAATTTTCATACTTCGGATATCATATGAGGGAGATACATGAGGTTCTTGTATCTCGGTCTCAAGTTCAGTGTTCGAGATTGCATGAAAATCGATCAGAAAAGAAATTGAGACATTCTGAAGCCATTTTTGAGTGAATTTTCTTGCAACGAATTTGCCATAAGGGAGATACATGAAGTTTTTGTGTCTCAAGTAGTCAGTTCAGTATCCGATGACGCACGATAGTCACTCTACTGATATTTTTTCTTTTACAAAAGTCTCAAATGAAGTTTTCAAAGAATGTTTTCAGCACGAGTGTGTGATAATGAGACTATTCATTTGGTTTTTTGTATTTTTGATGCTACATTGTCACATATTGCATGCCCATAAAAAATGTGAGGATAACATAAAGATGTATCCCTTCTGTTTGTGGACTTTTTGAGTGTTGATGAGAATGTAGTCACCAAAGTGGCCTTTCAAATCCGTATTTTGAATTGTTTTGATTGCATATTAGGGGATGTCTCTGATTTTATAGTTGGTTATTCTGCCCAAAGATGTTAGCTTTACATAACATTTTGAGATGTGCATAAAGACATTAGATGGAGGAAAGTTATTGCTCAAGTGATCTATTCACCTAAAAGTGGCAGTGTCATAAGAATTGATAATTTGTACTTTGATCGCTTTTATGTATGGAGGTCTAGTTGCATATACTATATATTCAACCCAAAGGTGTTTCATAATATGTGTGATCGGATTTTCAGTAAAGATATTATTTAATGGCTTTAATATTGCTATTGTCCTACATTTGTGCTGATTTAAAGATTATCACCTTGAAGTCACATTTTCAGTCAACTAAATTAGTCTCACCATTGAAATCCTGACCGGTTTCAATACAAAGAAGTGGACGGAGGATGTATTGAATGCTATGGAGATAGTTGTGCTTAATATGACCATACGGACGGATAGGCCATCTCCATTTACATCCATGACCTTGAAAACTCATAAAATAGCCTATGAAACTTGGGATTATAACAGATTATATCTGATGACCATTAAGAGATCCATTCCTAAGCATCTACAAAGTGGGCTTTCAGACACAGACATAACGAAGGAGTTTCTTGATAATATCTCCCAGAGGTACAAAGTCTTATCTAGTGTTAAGACAAGTGCCTTGATGAAAGAATTATTCTCCATAAGGTGTACGAGAGAAAAGGGGGGTAATGGAGTACATATCGAGAATAATTCAAATTTATAGTAAATTGAAGATGTTGAGACTTTAATGCTTTGATAGCCCATTGTGTTGTTGAAGAGGAGAAACCCAAGTTTGCTACTCTTACATCCCTCGAAGTAGCTTAAGGGAAGACAAAGATGAAGTTCGCTAAGTTCAAATGTAGAAAATTCAAATCTTCTTCACATGCTGAAGTTGGTCAAATTAGTGCTGATAAAGGTTCTAGGGATATTAAAAAACTAGCAGTATGAGATTTAAAAGGAAAGACTGAGACCATCAAGTTATTCTTGGGCTTGTCAATTATGAATCTAACTTGCGATAGTCGCATTAAGTACATGGTGACTATATAGTGGATCATCTGATTAAGGTGTTTCTATAATGCAGTAGTTCATATCAAAGATAAAGCCAAATAAAGGGAAGAGAAACTGATGGTTTACAGTAATGAAGAAGTAAAAGGAATATCTATAGGGATGTATGTACTGAACCTTGTTGTAAGGTTCATTTGAGTTTTATACGACACATTTTATATATGATCTTTTAATCAATTTTAGACAATGAAGCTTGACGTTTTGCATTTAATACAATTGTTGTTTAATGCAAAACATAATGGTATAACTGTCTTGTTATATAGTTTACATAGAATGTGTCTTACCTCGAATTAGATAAATGCTTCTTCGTATCTTGCTAAACAAGTTATGAAATAAAGGATCCTGATAAATGAGAAGTCATGTATTGTGTGACAGAAAAGTTTAAGCCACATTTTCAGAGCTAAGGTTGAGAGATTGATCAAGAAAAGCATTTCTTAATTCTAGATTACGATGCTCTGGGAACGTGTGCTTACTGTTGCATGGGTAAGTTGACTAATAAGGATATTGAGGTTAACTCATGCTTCTAACTTGTTAAGTATGATACATAAAGCAATTGGTAGACCTTATATAGTTGCATTGTGCAATTCTAAATGTATTCTGACATTTGTTGATGATTATTTCCATTACAGTTATGTGTTTTTGCTTAAAGACTGAAGGTTGAGAAGTAATTGGAAAAATTCTTTAAGATAGTCAGATTTGACATTCGAGGAGAATATCATGGCAAAACATGGTGTGTCAGGACTTTAAAAGGTTCGTTTTCCATATATTTAGAATCAGTTAGAATAGTGACTTAATTCACTATATTGAGTGGTTTTGAGCAAAATGGTGTGTTGCTGAAAGGCAAAATTGCACCCTAAAATACTTGAAGAAGTCAATGCAAAGCAGGAATAATCTACTTAATTATCTAAAGCTTGGAAACCTAACCTTGCACACATTAGTGTATGGGGCTGCCCTACTGAGGCAGTATAATCCTTATAGAAAAGATTGCATGCTCGTTCCCTTCATTGCTATTTAGTAAGATATCTCAACCATTTTAAGTCTACAACTTTTACTATAGAGGAGGAGGGACCAAAATAGTGGATTCATAAATTGCTAAGTTTATGAAATACCATGTCTATAATGATGGTGGGCCCTTTGACCCTTCAAATGATAGCAGGGCGGATACTACAGTTATTACATAACCGCTACTTATACAGTTAGATCTAGTGGATCTAGGTCTTTGTACCGTACGTGTACAGGAACAAGAACTTATACCTGTAGACACAAAGATTCTTGGAGGTGCAAGATCTAATACAGTTAAGCGAATCCATTGGAGTGAGACGACTTGCTATCCCATCTGATTACATAGTCTATCAGTGTACAGGCTATGTTATTAGACATGTTACAAATCTAGTTACTTTTCAGAAACTATTTCTGGACCCAATGTAGATGCGTAGTGGGATGCAATGAATGCTGAGATGCAAACCATGGAGCATAGTAAGGTTTGGGAGCTAGTTGATTTGTAGCGGAATTGTAAACTTGTCAGGTGTAAATAAAGTTTTTGGACCTAAAGGATTTCAAGATAAAGTTCAGCAGTTTATAGGCTCGCTCAGTTGCCTAATCACTCAGAGAGAAAGGTTGACTTTATGTTACCTTTTCTCTTGTGTCCTCGAATGATACATTTTAAGTGATTAATGCAATTGTAGCTCATGATGATATAGAGTTACATCAGATGGCTGTCAAAACCGCTTTCCTGAGTAAAGACCTTTATGAAGTGGTCTATATGGTATTATCTGAAGTATCCCAGGATCCAGAAGGAACTGACATGGTTTGTGAGTTATGCAGATCAATATATGGTTTACATCAAACCTTCCTAAAAGTAATACCTTACAATTGATGAGGTTGTGGCCAATTTTGGCTTCATGAAAAATAAAGTTGAAAAGGTGCTTGTACTATGAGGTTAAGGAGAGAAAAGTTTTCTTATTACTGCATGTGGATGATATATTGCTCACGTCAAATTATTTGACCATGTTGTATGGGATTAAGCAACTTTTGGTCAAGAACTTTGACATAAAGGACTTTGGTGTAGCATCCTCTATCCTAAGTATTCAGGTTCACCAGGACAGATCTCAACACTCATAAGACCTCTTATAGAATGTATACATTGATTATATGTTACAAAGGTTTAATAAGGTTAATAGTAAACATGTCGTAACACCTATCTCTCATAGTTAGAGATAATCTTTAGTACATTATCCAAAGAATAAAGTAAAGAGAGAGATTATAAGGAATGTTTCATAATCTAGTATGGTTGATAGCCTGATGTATACTCAGCTATGTACTAGGTAGGACATTGCATTTAGTTTGGTCAATATCTGGTTAATCCAGTTATAGACCATTAGAATGCAGTCAACCGAGTGTTGAGATACTTAAAGGAATCAAATATTGTATGTTGACATATAGAAAAATCAACAGACTAAACCTCGTAGGTAGGTTCAGATTTTAGCTTTGTCTCTGGATGATCGAAAGTCCACCTAAGGTTACAGTTTTAAGTTTGCAAATGGTACAATATCATGGAAGTGTGTTAAGAAAGCACAAGCAACTTCCTCGACTATGCATACAGATTGTATGCTATGGGGCTACTTCACAATCGGTTTAGCTCAGAAACTTGATTTCTGAGTTGTATGTGGTTGATTCAGTAGCTAGACCCATTTGGTTATACTGTGGTAATCTTCTAGCCGTGTTGTTTAATAACAACAAAGAATATAACAGGGTCTTAGCATTTAAAGATCAATTATTTGGTTATAATGGTGTTGATACGAAAAGGTGACATTAAAGTTTAGAGCATTTAAGGACTGAGAAACTGTAAGTTGATCCTTTAACTAAAGGACTTTACCCACTTATGTTGTGACACAAGTATACATTATGGGTGTTTCGACTTACTTAGGCACTATTAGTTAGGGGATCATTATGTTTGCTCCATGTACATTTGTACATTTTGATATATTATGACAGTATGATGATTTATCAATAAAGATGATCATCTTTTATCCTCAGTAATACATGTTATCATACATAATCATAATGCGTATAATAGTCTTAAAATTTGTGCTGATCTTAAGCATTTAAAGGTCATTGGGCATATATATAGATTGACCTTGTGCCTATGTCATTTAGCCACATACAGTTTTATTATAGATATCTAGGAAGTTTGACACGACATAGGGGATATAAGTTTTTTAATCCCATAAAGGTTATCTAATGCAGTTTAGCATTTAGATGGAGAACTTAAAGGTTTTCTCCAATGCAGTTTAGCATTTGGTTGGAGGAAACAAGTTTTCTTTAATGATATTTAGTATTCGGTAAGAGAAAACATGATTTCTCTGATACAGCTTAGCATATGTGGTTTAACATAAAGTTGGAGAAATCGAGACCTACAAATGAAGACAATATAATTTAGACCATAAAGATATCATCCTAGTTTGCCACATTTCATTTTCCCATTCATGTTAGTGAGGTATTAGGTATATGTGATTATATTGAATCTATGTCACACATGACACATATATTTGATACTTTTTGGTATCAAAAGCCTTGCAGGATAGAATGATGGACTTTCATTATCTTTGGATCAAATGTTTTGTTTTTAAAACTTAGTCCACTAATACGGTAGCATGGCTTAACCGAGTTTTTAAAATATTTTTAAACTAGAGTCAAAACTGCAATTAATGCTTGTCTAAATAGGAGATTGTTAGAAAATTTTGTCTTTCCTATAAAGTTGGACAACTATTATATGCATTTTTCGGGTTTTAAATGTAGCACCCCCTTACCGTAGGGTACACACCGGGACGCCCGCAGGTCGTTCCGACACATAACCCATGATAAGGGTGCACTACCGAGCAAACCCAACTACACTCCACATGGCATCAATATAAATATCACTAATCTTTGAAACCAAAAATACTTTTTC
>JANIPM010426313.1:11591-23123 GCA_027478405.1 Erythroxylum cassinoides | reverse complement strand
CACATGCATGGTGACCCATGGCAAGGTGTTAGTAACACGTGTAAGCACGTTGTTTTGAAAGGCAAATCACTGGAGCTCTGCTGTTCTTCGAATTTTGTTAGTGTTCTTCATAAATCACTGAACCCTCATCATCAAAATATTAGGCTTAATTCTTACATTAGTGTTATTCTCTGCATGCAAACATTTCAATCCAGCTAGTGATTGTTTCTGCCTATTCTTGTTGTTGTCTTCCCCATCCACCAAAACCTTGCTCTTCACTGTCATAGCTAGATTTTGTTTGAAGAATCAGGGGAACCCATAAAGTGATCAATTCTAGATATTGTCAGGACTTCGAGGTAATAAGCAAAAAGGGGGCTTTTGTATGTAATCTAGTAAGAAATTTTGTACGTAATTTAGATGGTCTCTTTTTTAAGTAATTTAGATGGTCAATTTTGTAATTAGTTCAGTATGTAATTCAGCAAGTAAATTAGATGGTCAATTTTGTAATTAGTTTAGTATGTAATTTGCTAAGTAATTTAGAGACGGTCAATTTTGTAAGTAATTCAGTAAGTAAAATTTTGGTAGTTTTGCTTTGACTGTTTTGTTTGCTATTGATTTGGAACATTAAATGATTTGCAAAACTGTAAGAATGTGATATGCTTGAATACATGGTATGAAAACATTGATTGATATATGAATTGAATTTAAGACATTTCTATTTTTGAATCTATTAAGTCCTAGTTGTGGGTAAATAGGCATGCTTAGAAGGGTCTACAGCTACTTCTGGACACTTCGGTGATGGGACTTTGGTCTATTCTGGACACTTCGGTGTCGTGACTTCGGTCTTTTTTGGACACTTCAATGTCGAGACTTCAGTCTCTTCTGGACACTTCAATGTCGGGACTTCGGACTCTTCTAGACACTTCTGGACACTTTGGTGTTGGGACTTCGGTCACGTTTAGATACTTCAGTGTCGAGACTTCAGTCTCTTCTGGACACTTCGATGTCGAGACTTCAGTCCTTCTGTTTAGTGATGTCAATCATGGTATCTTCTGTATAAGTCTTGTTACGCACTTCTGTTCATGGATTAACAGTCTAACTCGTTTTGTATTTGATCCATAATAAGTTTTGATAAGAAACAAATTATATTTTTAATATAATGGTTAACACCCTATTCTGAAATTCTGTTCTGTATTTTGTATGTTTGTTCTTCTATTGAAATGTCTGACTTTAGCATACGAAGTGTTTTCATTAATAAATCTTATTTTGTTCTGAATTTCAGTATGTTGAGATGCTTTTGTATAACATAATTCAATATCTGTTGTGGTTAGACTTAGTTTAGTTATTACTTACTAAGCTATATGTTTAGTACAGTGGAATTGCCCTATGTAGGTTCAAAGAGAAGGACTTAAGGACTGGGACAAGTTAACCACAATGGTCAAAGGAGTGTGCATTTTTGTTTTGAGAAAACATGTATTTTTGCTCTTATGCTGGCTTGTTTCTCAAGTGTATAACTTTGAATTGTTATAAGTTGTAATAACTATTTTCAACTGATTTTGGTTTAAAACAAGATGTTTCAAGTTCAGCGTATAATATGATGTATGTTTGTTCTGAATAACTTCCAATGGAAGATTTTGAATGATATGCTTTTGCGAAATGTTTTGGTTTATTTGTACTATCTTGTGTGGCATCCACACATCCTCCCAGGGATATTTGGGTGCTACAGTTGTCTTCATGGAACAAGAAGGAGAAGGATTAGTGCAAACGGAGATAAGAAAATGCCAAAAATAATGAAGAGTGACAGGATTCGTGGCTATGACTATGACTAGTATATCACCAAGACATTTTTGTCATGGGCATGACAACCATGTCATGCCCATGTAAGGGAGGCTCATTGCCGCGAGCCTTAATGAGGCCATTCACAGAAGTGAGTCATCAAGTCACTGTTACTTTTTTGACCTGGAATCCAAAATCCTAGTCTTTTACTATAAATACAATGTTATGACAACAGAAATGGGAGTCTTTTACTTTTTGGGTTTCAGGGGATAATAGAAGGTTACCATTTTGGAGACCTATGGAGAGCATGGGAGGTTAAGCTTCCTTACGCCGATTCGAAGGTAACATCGACACCTAAAGTCATAGTTAAACATATCTTTTCATTGTTTAATGTTGAATCTCTCTATATGGATTGATTATGTTAACCTATGCTTATAGATTTGGGTTTTCATATATGAATGATCGTTAATCTCGTTCTTGTTAGATTGTTTATGTATGAATTCATTGCTAAAATCTTCAATATAATCCGTAATCATTATGTTTGATATTCTTTTACTACTACTAATGGTTTCAAATTATTAGGGATAACATAACCTAAGTTAAATGACCCGAGCTTATATGGTCGTTGCTTAGATTGATCTATTTTTGTTTCATAATGCGGTTATCTAACTAAATCTAGAGACCTGTTCTAGGTTCTTTGGTAGTTAGGCTTAATTAAAGAGCTTATTTTAATTAAACACGACCTAAGGGAAGATTGTGGTTACAAAGCTTATTGTTAACCTACGATCAATAGCTCTAGGAGAGGTGTGAAACATTATAACAATGAAATATATGTTCAACCGTGTGTAGGTTGAGATTGATCTAAGAATCGAATTTTACAAATATTCATCACTTTTATCACTTTAGGCTATTTTCTATAATATGCTTGCATTAGTTTAATTTTACTTTGTTTTCTAAATCGCATCAACCCTAAACTCCCTTTTATTTCCTTAACATCGATTATTGTCATTGAAAATTAAATACAATCCTGACTCACCACAGCTACAAATTTTTAGTATGCAAAGTTAGGTAAATTTTGTGGTATACTCGACACGCACTGTCAAATTCAAAGTCACTACTAGATGATTCTTTATCTCCCATATCACTTCCATTATCCACTCCAATATTATTATTATCTTCTAAATAAATGCCAACTTCATAATGACCTCCTGAATTAACGCCCACCATTATCACATTCCAAATAAACTCCTACACCACCATCATAACCTAAATCAACTCTGGTATCACCTCCCAATTTCATAACTATCTCATTTTTATGCATGTTATCTCGCTTTATTAACATTGGCATGGATGCTATTGGTTCATTTATATGCTCCAGTAAGCTTCAATTACACCATGCACCTTTGGCAATTTAATCAAATCTAATGCACTTTGATTGGACTCTAACCTCCTCAAGCCTTCTTTTAATCCCTTCTCAAGAATCAAATACCATGCACTAACAATATTTGTATATCTTAATATAGCACAATTTTCACACATCTCTCTCAAACTCACATAATCCAAGTCCACATTGTCAAAATTTTCCGGCACCTTACCTACATAATTTAGTGTACCTTTCTCAATAAATTGTCCATTATGAAATAATTATATGATAGCTCTTACATTTATTGTCATCTTATATAGATAATTAAAAGAAAAACAATCCATACTATTAGAAATAACATATAAATATAGACCTATATTGAAAGAAAACAACATGTTGGGCATGTTAAACATATTATTACATATTTTGAAAGAAGAAAATAACATATTTTGAAAAAAGAATCAAACATGTTATTACAGAGGCATCATACTACGCATATTATTACACAGTTAAATAGTAAAGATTTAAAATTTCAAGTGCTCAGTTTATCTTATTTGGTTCTCGAAATATATAAATCAAATGTTAAGTTAATGTTTATTTAAAAAGTTTCTAAGTTAAGCCAAAAAGGTTGATGGTTCTATGTTGCTAAGATTATAAAAGTGAGCTTAAAGGAGACAAGACTCCACTAAAAGGTTTGAGTAATCAATTTTATTTCTAATAAATTATCTAGAACTCAGGTCCATACTTATAAGTTCTTTATTCCGTCATATAAGCAATTCATATATCCAATGATATCCTGACGCTACTAATAAAGGATTAATATGACCAAACATGGGATTTATAAATAAAACTATATGGATAAACAATTAATGTGACCAAACATGGGGTTTATAGATAAAATCTACGTGGACAAATAAAATAATGTGACCAAACATAAGGGTTATTGAGAGACAGATGGAGAGAAATATGGACATTTCTCTTCATAGATGTTATATTAAATTTATAAATTAGCAATGATAACTAGTCATAAAGGATATCTAGGCATAATACTAAAGTTACTAACCATGGAATAGGACTGCAAACTTTAAGGTGCAAAAGTCCAAAAAATGTAATCATGTTAAGAAGATATGCATATGGATTTCAAAGAAATAGATTAACTGAAATGATGATTTTGAATCTAACTATTATCTTTTGGAAAGAAGGTTATTCCTATGTTAATCTTCCAATTTAATAAATTTTATGGATAATTTGAAATGTTCAATACTAGTTAATAGCCACAAAACAACCCACCAAAATGAAATCTAATTTGTGACTTTTCTTTTAAATAGTGAATGGACATCAATCTTAACTATGATAGTTGTATATGAGACCAAACTACAAAAACTAATACTATGAAAAATGGACAACATTTGTGACATTTCTTTTAAATAGTAAATGGACATCATTTGTGACATTTCTTTTAAATAGTAAATGGACTTCTAGTTCATACCTAAGGACATAAAATTTACCAACAATAGTAAAGTAGATAAATAAAAAGTTATTGGATAAAAATTATGTAAGATAAGTGATCCAATCACAACACTCACTATTTAATACTAGTTAATAGCCACAAAAATAAATAAATCATTAAGATCTAGTTTGGTACTTGACTATGTGTTACATTAATATAAGAAGATTGTTACTTATAACAATGCTCAAATTTTGATTTGGTCATAAATATGCAAACTTCAATTTACATAAATAATAAAGAATGTATAAATATACAAACTTCAATTTACATAAATAATAAAGAATGTAACACACACACACACACAAAATCACCCACATTAAGAAAACAGAAACAATGAATGACTGGAGAGGAAAACAGAGATACCAGAAGAATATTAGAAAATAACAAAGACTGAGGAAGAAGAGCAAGAATAATAGACGAATTTTACGAGGATAGAGGAAGCATGAAGAAACAATCAAAGAACATATAGGAATTACGAATAAGTATTAGGGATTTGTTGACATTTGATAGAAAACTAAGGAATAAGAGGCAGATAAGCTTTTAGATTTTTTATTTCTTAAACATAATTTCATTTAAAAATATGATATTAAGGTTTTTAATTATTATATGTTAATTTTCATGTTGGTAGCTAACTTTATTGACTAACTTATCAGAGAACTTGATGGAATGGAGGTGCTTTTCTGTAAGATTGTGCCACCCATGACCCAACCCATCGTTTTCATTGGCGCGATTTGCGTCCCTCTCCCACGTGCATCACCAACCTTTAACGGAAGATATTAACGGTAATAATCCAATCCTTCCGTAGCTGCCGGTAGGAGCTCATCTGCAGTGGCAGATGATGTAATTTAAACAAACTTAATGCCTTCACTGTTAGGGAAATAAATAATTCTTTAGTTAATAGTTTCTTTTTTGTTGTTGAGCAAAAATTTCGCAGGCTCTTTTGTTTATAGAAGGTGTTGTGCTCACGACAAGAGCATAACTGACCGCAGCAAAACAAGAGAACTGTCGGCAAAGCCAAATAAAAAGTAGAAAACCCAGCAAAAAGCTCTCTCCACGCTAAATTTGTGCTCTCTCTCTCTCGTCTCAAAAAGTGACATTGTACCATATAGGAGGAGAGTGTGGCGGTGGTAGAAGCTTAAGCCTGCTCTTTTTCTTTTTTCATTTACACAATGCACTCTCAGTATCGTAGTTCTGGCCAACTCTTGGGCTTTCTCCTTGTCTTCATTTTCAGGTGTACACTGGGTGTTGCCAATGGGGTGGTTCGCCGCCCTGTTTCGGACCTACATTGGCATCCGGCTACCGCCACTTGGTACGGGAGCCCAGACGGTGATGGTAGTGACGGTGAGTATGCATTGGGGGTTAGACTTGTAAATGTTCCAAGTAAGCAAGGGTTTAGATCTATTTAACTGGAGTTTGCATGTTTCTAGTCTGGTTAAACTCATATGGCACCAATTTCACCGAGTAATGAGCACCAACATTGAGTCCTGCATAAAGTCACTCATCTTTTTTTACTATTTGAGTTGTGTTGTTCCAAAATTCACATATCAAGTTTTAAGAGTTTAACTAAAAAAAAAATGGAATTTGTAATGTATGTGCAGGAGGGGCATGTGGATATGGGTCTTTAGTGGACGTAAAGCCATTAAGGGCAAGAGTGGGTGCAGTTAGCCCAGTGCTGTTCAAGAACGGAGAGGGATGTGGGGCATGTTACAAGGTGAAGTGTGTAGACAAGAACATATGCTCGAGGAGGGCGGTGACAATAATTGTAACAGATGAGTGCCCAGGCGGATACTGTGCCAATGGTCGAACCCATTTTGACCTCAGTGGCGCGGCCTTCGGTCGTATGGCTATTGCTGGTGAGAGTGGTCAGCTCAGGAACCGAGGCGAGCTCCCTGTTCTGTACAGAAGGTAAAGTCATGCTCTGGATATAACGGTTCGATTGTCAGTTTCTGTAGTAATTGCAGTTGCAAAATGTCATAAACGCCCTTTACTCATCTCGACATGGACGATTTTGTTAAGAATTTGGGCATTATTAAAAAGAATTCGTACCTCTAATGTGATAATTCCTTTGACCATTGACTGACTCTTTTTATTATGCTTTTCCGGGTTACAAGCATACCAGATCTTCTTCTGCAAATTGAAAAGATTAATTTTTTAAAAGAAATGAAACTAACACAAATATTAATAAATTTTATGTTTTTATTAACTAATTAAATTTGTTGTAGGACCCCGTGTAAATATCCAGGGAAGAACATTGCGTTCCATGTGAATGAAGGTTCAACGGAATATTGGCTGTCTCTTCTGGTGGAGTTTGAGGACGGTGATGGCGACGTTGGATCCATGCACATAAGAGAAGTAAGCAATCAGAGACATGTGTCTTAAGTCCAAATGAGTTACTTTCATTAACTAACTTTAGGCGCTGCTACTTTACCAACTTGGGGAGCGTAAACCCATGTTCTAAAGCTGGAAACTTTTCCATTTCCCCAAAAAGAATGCATGCTTAAAATATGGGTCATCAATGTAGCGGTATCTCTGTCTAAAGTTAAAAGAAAATGTTTCCTAATGTCGAGGTTATACCAGCTCGAAAGTGTTGTTAATCGCGCATTTCATCAAGGAAATGAATCTTTCTCACATTAACATTTGGCAGGCTGAAGGTAGCGAGTGGTTAGAGATGAGCCATCTGTGGGGTGCTAATTGGTGCATCATTGGGGGACCCTTAAAAGGACCATTCTCCGTAAAGCTAACAACATTATCAACGGCACGAACGCTCTCTGCAAGAGATGTTATTCCAAGAAACTGGGCTCCGAAAGCTACGTACGGTTCCCGCCTCAATTTCTCGTCCTAGCCTAGTTCGTCGCAATCGTGGCTATGAATCTGCCAAGCCCTTCCCATTTACCGTGCAAGGCTTTCGACCCTTAGTATCGTGGTGTTTTAGGTTCTGATTTTTTTCAGGAAGAAAATCAGCGATTGGATTGCATGCATAACGCAGCATCCAATGCTTTGTTTTGCTTATTTCCTTTTAGGTTTTTCTGTTTGAGGTGTACTAGATGAAATTATCATATGCGTATCATGTAGTTGTTTGTACAAAATGTAGCCCTCTCCAAAGGGAGAGAGAGCGCGTAATGTAATCTGCTTTTTGCATTTAATGCAAGTTTGTCGCCTATGTGAACTTTATTGTTGAAAGTTGAATGTTGAATTTATTGAAATGTAACAGATAGTCAACATGAGCACCCCACTCGACACGCTTTTTTCATTTTGGGATTAGTGTCATGCTCCGAAACCGAATTAGGCAATATGGCAAAATCGTTATTCGTCAATAAATTGTACTCATCATCCAATCAACACTAAAAACCAACTATTATCTCATATTATATATGTATAGTTAAACAGAGTTAACTTTTAAACACAAATGGTCAACATTATTTTATTGTTTAGAAGTCAAAATTAATTACATCTATTTTGACACTAGTCATTCATTAGAATCTTTACATTTTTTGCAAAGTACTTTCTTTCTTAACTACTTGTATCAACAATACAGAAAGTCTAATCCCTTAATTAAAATATTTTAGTTCTAAACTATTCTTATTTATTGTGTCAAATTTTTACTTTATGTTAAATTGACAATCTACAATTGAAACTTAGAAAGATTTGGAGGTTATGATTGGTGATTGTTCTCTGTTGTGACTAGCGACCCCGACGACACCAACCTCCTCTTGATTACTTTACTTTGAAGGATTAATTTAAGTAGTTTTTTTTTGTTTTTTTTGTTTGCTTAGAATGTAGTTTGTGTTTGTCATGCAATTTTGAAGATTTTTCTGTAGGATAAAGTCTCACAGTGTAGAGAAAACCAGTTAGTATTTGATTTGTTCTTATCTGGTTATTCAAGAATGTAGTGCAAAGATGAAGCAATCATTTTGAATTGGGAATTTTCTGAAAATTCGAGAGTGATAGCAGCAAAAACAAATTGGCATCTGTTAATTCGTTTCCTGGCATCTACATCATCTTGCTTTACGTCTAATCTGTCCTCTTTACTGATATTAATTATTGAGCATATTGTCATAGCACCGAAGATCAACCACAAACTGAATTGGGCACAACGATTAGGTGGTGAGCGTCGATTACTCAGTTTTCACACAAAAAGAGGAGCAGTCAACTTGGACTTGGCAGTACCCATTGCATATCAAGGTTTAGTGATTTCAAGGAGCTACTAAAACAAGACACTTTTTAGTTTCTCTGTTTCTATTTAAGGAATGTTTTAAGATTTAATTAATTAGTTTATTATTATTTTATTATTCAATTTTATTATTCTTCAATTTAAATAGTATTACTAAAGATTTAGCTATATATTTTTACTTATTATAATTACTAAATTTTTATATTGCAAGTGTTGGAGTATTTCGTGCTTGAATAGGAAGCAAAAGGAGGAGCTATTGACCTTACATCTCTAAAGGCATAATCACCGTGAGTCCCTTTTCCAGCGACAATTTAGGTGAACAACGACTAATACAATAGGTAAATACAAAGTTGGTGTGTGGATTCTTTGAGAGATCAAAACTATTTGTTTTATTTATTTATTTATTATTTTATTTATTATTTTTTTCTAATATTATTGTTTTTTAACAGTTTTGTCTCGTGTTCTAGCTTGTTTTTATGCAGTAGTTAGTTGCTAATAGTGGCTTAACTTTGGATCTTGTAATTTATTTTTATATTTTTAGTATCGTGCATTTAAGGTTAATTGTGATTTCTCTAACTTGTATACTGTCACGCCCTTTTGACGGCTAAATATCAATCTTGCTTCTCTTCGTTTCTTGTTATTAGAGTTGTTTAGGGGCTTATTATGCATGTCTTCTTTAGCTTGTTTTAGGTATTAGGATAGGAGTGCTGATCGAGAGCTCTGATGTGAGTACAAAGGTTAGTCTTTCGGTGAGGTTTAGGTTTATAAGAAGAAAAGATGTTGAGAGATTACGAATATGTTCTTGGAATATCGGGTCCTTTATAGGGAAGTCTTTAGAATTAGTGGAGACTTTCGAGAAGTATTAGATTCATATAGCGTACGTGTAGGAGATAAGGTGGATGGGGGTGAAAGTGAAAGAGATTAATGGATTTAAACTTTAGTATTTAGGGGTTCGAGACGAAAAAATGGAGTAGGTATCTTGGTAGCCAAGGAACTCATACAATATATTGTGGGGGTAAAGAGGACTAGCAATAGAATCATGCCCTTAAAGATTATGGTGAAGGGAGCTATTATAAATGTGGTGTGTGCTTATGCACCTCAAGTTAGGTTGGATGAACACATTAAATGTCATTTCTAGGAAGAGCTAGATGAGATGATTCAACAAATACCCCCCAGTGAGTTAGTTATTCTAGGAGGAGATTTTAATAGTCATATTGGATTAACCTTAAATGGATACTCAAGAACATATGCAAGTTTTAGGTATGGTGAAAGGAATCATAGTTAGACAACTTTGTTGGATTTCGTAGTAGCCTTTAAGTTGGTGATAGCCAATTTGTTTAAAAGGAAACGAAGAGCATCTGGTGACTTTTAGGAATAGATCCATGAGAACTCAAATTGACTACTTCCTAATATGACGGAGTAATCGATCTAGCTGCAAAGATTGCAAGGTGATACCTAGTGCTTGCGTGTCAACCCAACATAGGTTGCTATTGAATCTTTTTATTAAGGATTGAAGTAGAAAGAGAAGTCCTAAAAGGTGCACCAAAATCAGATGGTGGAATTTGAAAGGGGATATGTTGAAATAATTTAAAGATAGGGTAATTTATGGAGAAGATTGGGTTTTGGTGGGAGAAGTTAACCAGATGTGGGAGAGAGTTGCAACTCTTTTAAGGAACAAAACTATCGAGACGTTAGGTATTTCTAAGGATTCGAGGGGTAGTAAGAAGGAGGCTTGGCAGTGGAATGAGCATGTTCAAGAAAAAGTTAAGTTCAAGAAGGCCACCTAGAAAGCTATATAGGATAGCTCTACAAATGTAGAGAGAGTTAGTAATTAAGAAAGGTATAAATTGGCAAAGATGATAATCGCATAAGCTAAAAGTAGAGTTTACAAGAAACTTTGTCAACAATTGAATACTAAAGATGGAGAAAAGGATATTTTCAAGTTAACGAAAGCTAGGGAACAAAAAGAAAGCAATTTTGACCAAGTCCATTATGTAACATATAATGTAGGACATGTTCTTGTAGCTAAAAATGACATCAAGAGTAAATGACAGAGGTACTTCTATAGCCTCTTTAATGAAGAGGTAGAGGATAATATCAGTTTAGTTGACCTTAGCTCGTTTGAGAGGTTTCGTAATTTTACTTGCTGCCCACAGATTACGGGGGATGAAATTAAGAATATTTTAAGGGAGATGAAGGGAGGCAGGCAGTAGGATCTGACGAGATACCAGTAGAGGTATGGAAGAGCGTAGGCAAAGAGGGTATTACTTGGTTAGCCAAACTTTTTACTGTGATCTTTAAGTCTGCCAAAATGCTATACAAGTGGAGATGTAGTATGGTAATTCCTTTATACAAGAACAAATGGGATATACAAATCTGTAACAATTATAGAGGCATCAAATTACTTAGTTACACCATCAAGTTATGAGAAAAAGTGATTGAGAAGAGAATAAAAAAGGATGCTCCTGTCTCGAAAAACCAATTTGGGTTCACGTTAGGAAGGTCTATGATCAAGGGTTTGCACCTCTTTTAAAGGTTAATGGAGTACTACAAGGAAAGACAATGTAACCTACACATGATTTTTATTGATTTGGAGAAGGTATATGATAAGGTTCTAAGGGAAATCATGTGGGGTCTTTATAAGTCCAGGGGGGGCTTGAATTACATACAGATTATTAGGGATATGTATGAAGGTGTAAAAACTAAAGTAAGGATGATAGGAGGAGATACAAA
>JANIPM010426313.1:0-11491 GCA_027478405.1 Erythroxylum cassinoides | reverse complement strand
TTGAATTACATACAGATTATTAGGGATATGTATGAAGGTGTAAAAACTAAAGTAAGGATGATAGGAGGAGATACAAAGCTTTTTTATATAGATATTGGGCTATACCAAAGTTTTGCTTTGAGTCCCTTTCTATTTGTAGTAGTAATTGATGAGCTCACCAAGAACATCCAAGGGGATGTGCCTTGGTGTATGTTATTTACTGATGACATTGTTTTAGTGGATGAGACAAAATAGGAGGTTAATGCCAAGCTTGAACTTTGGAGGGATATGTTAGAATCAAAGGGTTTTAGATTAAGTAGCACTAAGAATGTGGAGTGTAACTTTTTAGGACATAGGGGGTTTAAAGATGTGGAGGTAAAGATTGGTTTAGAAGGGGTTTACAGATATGGAGGTAAAGATTGGTTCAGAAGCTATATTTCAAAAGGAGTGTTTTAAATATTTATGATTTATCATTTTGAGCAATGGAGAAATTGATGAAGATATGGTTCATTGGATCAAATTAAGGTGGCTAAAATAGAGAGGTGCTTCAGGAGTTTTGTGTGATAAGAAGATATCAATCAAACTTTAAGGCAAATTCTATCATTTAGTGATTAGGTCACCATGCTCTATGGGACAGAGTGTTGGCTTTTCAACAAGTCATAGTCATAAGCTAATAGTAATGGAGATGAGGATGCTCCATTGGATGTGCAACCTTACTAAAAGGGATAAGGTAAGGAATGTTATGGTAAGAGACAAAATAAAGGTAGCTAATATATGGACAAATTAAGAGAGAAAAGGCTTAGGTGGTTTGTACATGTTAAGAAGAGAAACTCAGATGCTCCAGTGAGTAGATGTGAGAAGATTGTACTTAGGGATTGTAAGAGAAAAATAGGGAGGCCTAAGAAAAATTGGGGGGAGAATGATATGAAGTTAGGTTGACCTATCTCATGTTCTCTTAGGTTGACCTATCTCATGTTCTCTTTCTAAAAATTATTTTAAGGAAAGACATCGACTAATCAAACTAGAGATATTGGTTAATTGAAGCCTATAAAGTGAGAAAAAGTTTGACTTTAGAAAGTTTTTAGCGTTTTAAGTGAGCTATCAGTTGATACATTAATCAACCAATTGATGACCATATGTTAATTGAGGTGTGAGTTGGCTAACCAAACACACCATAAATTATTGCTATAATGACTAACTTTGCATTGAATGAGGGATGTTCTCATTTCTAATGTCTAGTAAATAGGAAAATGTCTAATAAATACTTAACAATTTAATTTTTTGAGGATCTTTCAATATATTTATAAGTGTTTAATTGTTTCTTAAGGATTTTAATGATGTTTGTGCTTCTTTATAAGTCACACTATGTTGGTGCGTGAAAGAGGGAAATTGAGATATATTTGATCTTTCTTGATAGAAGTTGATTTGTATTTAGTAGTACTATATAGGGTTATTTTTTACCCTAGAGAAGGTAAAACAATAGGTTACTCTTCACATGAGCAAAGAAGACAATTGAATGGTTTACTCTTTAGTTATGTATGAGGGAGTTTCTTGATATATGCTTAATTGATTATATATTTACTCCATAACACTTAATGATTAATACTATGAAATGTTTAAGAAAATCATTTTGGTTCATATTTGACTTAGTTATAATTTGGAAGTTCAAGAACTAAAATGAGTTAAAAGCCCATTCTTTGAGTCATCCTCTTGATATTCAAACTCATTTGTCTTTGTGAAAAAGAGGGAGATGGATTAGGGTGAAGATGGGATAACAAAATGCAAGAAATGAAACATTCACCATGCAGTGCAAGATGCACGATCGTGCACAAATTTGAAATCAGAATTGTTTAGTTTTTCATCTAATTAGATATTTGAGTGGACAAGAGAGGTATGAGAACAATAAAACGATGAAGTATGTTTATTTGTGTGTAGGCTAAGATTGAACCAAAAACTAGATTCCGAACTCATTCATCAATTTCCTCACTTTTAGGTTGTTTAATTTGATTTGCTTTGGTTAATTCAATTTTACTTTATTTTGTCTTTTAATTCCAACCAAAACCCCCCATATCCTAAACACAATTTTTTTTCATTACAAAATCTACATGAGCACTCTCTATGGATACGATACCTACTCACTACTGCTATAAATTTAGTTGTGTAAAGATAGGTTTTATCTAGGATGAAGATAAGAGATTCCATAAAATGTCCAATGATAGGTTAAACTGTCCTGAGTAGTTTCTATTTTTAAAGACTTCCCTAATCCAATAGAGTGTATGTTTTTAAAGGAGCAATGGTTGATAGGACTATTTGAGAATGATTTCTTATGCGTTTTCCTCCATATTGAGTATATGAAGTAGCTGAAGATGGTTCTGAACATTTTTGATTCCTACTTATAACCTAAACTTAAGTTGTGATGCCCACTCATGATATGCTACTATTGGTTGCAGCAACAAATCTGACAAAGTTAGATTATGGATTGCCAAGTACCAGTAACAAGGAAGCAATTAAAGAAGAGATGATTTGAGCTTTCATATTGATCATTACAGACGGGTAAGCCTGGTTATTGAAGGAGCCATAAAATGATATCTTTTACACTTAGGCATCCCTTAATTGGAAGAAAAGGGTGAAGGGATATTTAGGTAGACTAGAGGAATTTTAAACTAGTTTATGACATTGAACTATGTGAATTATGTCCATAAAGATTACATAACCTGATCTATTGTTATAATCCCTAGAAATATGCTTATTCTAGATGACCCTGTCCTATTTACTTAAATTAAGTTGATATGAAGGCATATTATCCATAATGATAGAGCAATTTAATGTTTGATGATATGGCCAAGACTAAGAGCTTCCATTGATGAGCATCTTCACAATTTATTTTGTAGGGATCTATTCATCATGATACTAACAATAAGGAGCAGATGTGGGGGCCCTAATGGCTGCCATAAATTATACCACAAACATGTATTAGCTCCATTGTCTATGCTGAACTTAAGAAAAAGGATAGAGTTGTTGGGATAGCAAGCAAGTTTGAGCTACTAGGTCACTATGCTATCTCCTAACCAAAGCAAACAACAAATGGTAACAAACTTCCCTCTTAACATGGGCAACTATTAAAGAGACCAAGAGATTTTGGGTTTAGGTGTCACTATCCATAGACTTTTGTGTTTTAAGAAGTGGATATGCACCCAACAAACCCACAGTAATTTCTTATTTTTAAAGAGCTTCTGTAATGCTTTAAAAAGGACAAATTTATTCAAGATTTGAGTGGATTTCAATCCTAATACCTTTATATTTTTAGTAGTAAATTTCTAGGCATTTGATATTAAATTTTGAAGAGTTGGAAGGATTCTCACTTAAGAGAAAATCTTTTAATTGTGTCTCAATGTCCTTAGTGATTTTATATGAGAGTAACAGATGATTGCACCAAAAGACTTGAATACTTGAGTGAAGTAACTTAGTTAACTACTATCTACTTATAAATAAAATAAACTTGTTACAAAAACTTCTATTTTTCTTATTTATAGTATCAAATAGAAGCTGAATGTCTTGGCAAGGAAGCCTAGAGGTTACAAAGAGGATTCTTAAGTATTTAATAGGAGGTTGTAGCTTTTTAAAGCTAGACTATTTGATAACTTTTTTAACAATCAAATCAAGGCTTGTAAACACAATGATTTTGTTTTTGTCACCAGTAATGGAGAGCTATGAGATGAATTGAAACTTATCAAGTACATTGAGCATAAGATTGACTGAGTCTAATGAGCATAAGCTTGACTGAGTCTAGCTTAACTCTGCATAATAGTAAGATGTCATTTGAAAAAATTTGGAATAAAGAACTGAGTTTTCCAACATATTAGAGTTGAGTTTTCCCACATCTGGAGTGGAACTAAAATTGTTAGGAGTTAGCAGTATTATGCTTGATCATTATTAAGAGAAATTCCATGAACAAGCTAAAGAGATAATAGGAAAGAGGATCCCCCTTTCTCAGACCTCTAGTTGCCTTGATTATTATTGATGGCTCACTATTGATAAGTATATTGTAAGTGTGGTGACACATTGGTGGATTCAACCAATGAATTTGGGGGTAAACCATAAGGATTTATAATTTCAAATAGAAAACCCCATCCTATTGAGCCAAAATCCTTACTAAAATCAATTTTAAGGGAATACATTTTAATCATGCTATCCTTATGATAATTCCTAAATAAGCCTTGAGAAATAAAGATATTATCACTAATCTATAAATAGTCAAATTAAAATGGTTTTACAAATGACACAGCAGCACAAAATTAATCTAAAATCTTATAGGATAAAGAGGTTATACATTTTAAGAACAAGAGTAATGAAAGACTTATTAATCTCATGGAGAAGCTTATTATACGAGAAGAACTTTAGTACAACTTTAGTGGCTATGTCTCTTACAAAATTCCATCATTTTAAAAAGAAATAGCCATTGAAACAGTTTAGACTTAGGGTTTTATTAGCCTCCAAGATATATAATGCTTCCTTAACCTTACGACTTTGGAAAGGGGTAGTGAGAGAGGAAGTTTGTTGTTCTACAATGCCAGTTTGGACGCATGTCTTGATGATATTCTTTGGATCACTAGTGCCTCTAGAAGAACCTAATGTTTTAGTGGATATCTAGACCATGGAGTTCACCTTGAGAAAATCTTCAAGAGCCCTCGTTATCTCTTAAAACATATATTATATTGGTATTTTTCTTACTCGTCATTGAGGTATAAAAGAATATGGAGTTTCCATTCCCCACTTTTAACTATTAGATCCTTGATCTATAGTTGAAAGAGAATTATTATTATTGAGAGAATTTATGTAATCATTGAGGGAATTCCTTTTCTACATAATGAGTTGTGTATCTTTAGGCTTAGTTAGGAGTAATGTTTGATGGTATTTGAGCTTTTCCCTTGTTGATTTAAGAGTTTCTAGAGTATCACTGTTATTTTAGGTTTATATGTCCTTGAGTTGTTACTTAATGTCTTTAAGATTGAGTAATATTTCAAGGAATCAAATTCATGCACTTGTTTTGACATGCTTTGATGATAACATCATTGAATTTGGGATGATTAAACAAGTAGTTACTGAACCTGAAAGGATATTTCTTTTTAACAAAGAGCTTATTGTTTATGAATTCAATAGGGGAATGGTCTGAGACCACTGGAGAAAGGAACTCACAGAAGTTGCTATAGAAAGTTGAGCTCAATTACAATTGATGAGAGCTCTATCTAACTTTTTCCTAAGAAGTAGATGACCTACTTGTTTATTAAACTAAGTGAACTGGTGTCCTATATTCCTAAGATCTTTTAAGCCTAAATGGTGTAGGTAATTACTAAAGTTGCCTATTTGAGGCACCTGAGTCTGGTAACCTTTTACCTTATAAGAGAAGAGGATGTTATTAAAATCCTCATTTACAATCCAAGGATGTTGAATCAAGCTACCAAAGTCCATATTATCTTTACATAAAGCTTATCTTTGAAAAGCTATGTTATATGTACAAATATGACTTCATCAGAGATGTTTAAGTGCAAAAGGGAGAGAAAGATATGGATGAATTAGTTAAAGGCTTTCTTGTCATTAACTCTAGCAAAGGAGGGGTTAAAAGATACAATGATTTTGTTATTGTAGTGGCATTGGTGACTAGAGAGTACTTGTCAATTCCTATTAATTAACCATATACCTTGATAAAAGGCATTAGCCTTTATTTTGGTCTCCAAAAGGTCAAGAAAAAAAATGGTTTTTCGTAAAGTAAAAGGTTAAAAAGAGCTTATTATTTTCTTGGGTTGTTTAACCCTCTCATGTTCCAAGTTAATAAGGACATTAAAGAGGGATTTTGAGCCTGATTTCTTTCTCCTATTTGAGGATCTTCTCACTACAGTGAAAGGTGTATCCTTATTAGTGTAAGCTTGCTTGGTAGCAGAAGCATGCAGTGGTGGAGAAGCTGCAGTATTATTACGACCATCAAATTCTAGATTTCTTATACTAAGACGGATACCTCAATTAAGGCAACATTTTTGTCACGGTTTGCCACATTCTTAAGAATATCCTCAATTGAGTCAAATTTGTCACTAGGTTGTTATAGTAACTTAAGAGTATTAATAAGTATGTGAACTTGGTTGTCATATTGCATAATTTGTTTCTATTAGGCTCCATATTAGCTTCCTCACTGGTGCTTTATTTGTCCATGAGAGTTTAGAATGGGTGCTTATGGAGAAAACCCTGCCAATTGGTTTGCAAATTCTTGGCATCGTGTGCTTATATGGTTTCCAAAGATAGGAGACTAAGATTTCATTTTCTTGGAGATAGCCCTTTTTGCCCAATTTCGTAATTCTGGGGAGCTCCTGATGTAATTCAACTTCAATGCAATATTTGACAAATTCTATTATTTTTGTACCGATTGTGTTTTCATCAATGCAAAATGGTTTTCGAAGTGTGCTGGCTAGATAACTCAACTTTGAATTCCTCCATATGAAAGTGAACTTAAGACATAGAACGTCAAAAGAAGGAAAATGGTAAGAGTCTAGAGGAGAGGAGGAGCTTTTTTGTGACTCCTAGATATGAAGGAATCCAATGCGATGGGTGGGTGGTCATTAAAGTTTGCTGTCGTCGTCCAATCATCCACTGGTGGAGCCAAAAGATTCAGCTAACGCTAGTGGAAGAACACAACAGGGCCGTGGGATATTGCAATTGTAATCACATGGGAGACAGCAAGGCCATTAAGACAATTGCATTTGGAGGCATTTCCTGCCAAAATCTCCTCCTGATTGGGACCCCACCCCACAGTTTCTCGTCATGTGCGATGTATCAGATTCTCCGCCATCCCAATCTCTACACTAGCAATCGTGTGGAGACTTCGCAAGACGAAACTTCAACTGTTACGATAATTTCGGCTTCCTTCTCCTACGTAAAAGTTAGCGACAAAGCTTCCTCAGGTTTTGTGGTCCCTCCTCCTCCTTTTGTCCTCCTTTCCCTAAATTCCCCTTTTCACTCGTCTCTTGTCCTCCTCTTTCGACTTAAACTTCTTCTATCTCTGCTCCAAAACATCATCGTTGGCCATCAAAACAATGTTTTGAAGCTGAAATATATTACTTCAAAATCACCAACAATAAGGTCGTTGCTCTCCCCTTCTAAAGATGTTAAAGGTTGGAGCTACTGCTTGGAATGACGCTCTCGTAAGTTTCTATTGTTGGTAAAAGGATGGCCTTTGGTCAACCGGGCACAACATGATCTTGGACACTATGATTAATGAATATGGATATTTCATATTCGAATTTGCTTTAGATGAGGTCTCCAACACGTCTACTATCTGACCCTGACATTTAAAGAAACCTCTTGAATACCGTAACGATAAAGAAGAATTTGTTAATTCATACTCTTGTAGTCAATAAATTAGATGTAAATTAATGTATGATATTATATTTTAATTAATAAAAAGTATTATTTGTCTTTATGTATTAATTTAATTAATGTTTTATGTTTAATACCAAAGATAAAATCTTTGGAATAAATTAGTCTATAATTGAAATTATAATTATATCATAATTATGAGATTCAATTTATACTTATGTGTTATTCCTAAATATTCCTAATTGTAGTTTTATCAAGACTAGATATTGTTTAAAAGATAAAACTAGCTTACATTATATTTCTTTTTTACGAAGAAAGTAATTGATTTCATAAAGTAAAGTGTAAAGATACTTAAACTAATTTGTGAGTGATTATTAGGGAATAAGTCATTAAACTGACCCGATTATGAGAATTTCGAATGGAATATTCTTTATGTATCTATGAACTATCTTATAATGATGGCTGTATAATTAATTCTCAAACTTGAGATTACCAATGTATTTAGTAGGAGAATTACTATATTTTGATGCTACTTATGAATCATCCTAGGATAATTCAGTCGGTAGTAATTGGATACAGTATGAACCATATGTAGATAGTTAAGTAAGTCAATATAAGATTCATCACTCTGAAGTAATTAGAGAAAATATTCTATTGTTCTCGATTAATAATGATTTATAGAATTCTCTGGCCATTATGAATTGATATTTGAAAAGAAGTTTTCAAATTTCAGTTATAAATCAATTACTAATTAGTAAGAACGAACATGATTGGATGATAAGAGTAGACACTGTATACATACTCTGTCCAATTAGAATATTGAATGACAAAAGGATTAAATTATACATTATAGTCATGCATGGATAGGTTAATTCAATCACTTTGACATTCATGATATTTGGGTAATCATGACATGCTATTAGACGTCAATCATGATTTATGATTATGAACTATTTAATTGGAGAATTAAAGATAGATTAAAAGGAATTTTAATTTATCTAATCACAATTTGAATTATAATTTATAATCATTGTCAATTTATTAGGAACTTAATCGGTCACACTTCAAATAGCAATTTGTGAAAGAAAAACCAATTTAATTAAATTAGACTTAATTATAAAGTTTGAGAAATTTTGGGATCAAATATGAGATATTTGATTTTATTAAAATTAAATTAATTGTAATTATAATTAAAGAGATTTAATTTTAATAAAGATTATCATGATTTTTCTATTTAAAGGGAAGAGCTTTTTAGAAGCTAGCACTTTTATCTTTCTCTTAAAGTAATTTGAGAATTGCTATGTAGATACCATCAGAGGCTAGACAATTGGGCAACTTGTAATTGATCAATCGAAAAAAGTTTCAAAGATTTTTCAATAGAAAGTGAATAAGGTACAATTTCTAAATCGATTTGTGTTTTATTCAAGCTTATTTAATTATTGGGACTCGCTTGCATCTGTAAAAACTTTTATTTTCTGCTATACTTGTGATTCGATCACAGATGGATTCCAATAGTTGTATCAGAGCCTCCTTTAATTGTTAATCTTGAATTAGAGGCTTGATTATTTTTGATTTGATTGTTATGCTTAGGGTTTTGTCTTTTTCGAAGCTATTTGACGACTGTTCTTGTTTTGTCGATTTTGAAAATTGTTTTTTTGAACCTTGCATTTTTCTAACTGTTTAGGGTTTTAGAAATCCATATATTGCTTGTGTTTTTTAGTTTTGCCAAAACTAAATCTATGCCTCTCTGTTTATTTCTGGGAATTGTTTCCACATACGTATGTGTTTTTTTTTTCTGGAAATTGATCGTGTTATGGTTAATCGTATTTTTTGAAATCGCTAATTTTTGCCGCCCCTATTATCTGCCTTTCAAAAATAATTTTGAATCTATTATGTGATGTTTCTGGAAATTGTTTCTAGAACATAAGTGTTCTTCTGGGTTTGTGCGTGATCTATTTTTGGAGTCTAAAACCAATTGTTCATTCAGGGTATCAACTACTTGGGCTAGATAAACCTCACATCCACCTCGGATCAGTTTCAAAACACTCATGATTGAAATTAGTTGGGCTATCACTGTCGATGAGCAGTGAGCCAATCCATGTCTAGAATAATATATATTTCCTTTAACTGCAATACAATCAAATCAGCTTATAACTCTACCTGATCAATCCGAATTATGCACCCTTTACATACCTCACCAATCACTGTTGTGCTACCCACTGGGGCACTCACCTCTAATCCACATTTCAATATCTTTCTCTCACATTGCAATCTAGATGCCAGATGTGGTATGATGAATGAATGTGTAGATCCTGGGATCTACCAATGCAAATGCTTCAAAATGAAAAACATTTAACACATTTTCTACCATATTTGGGAATTTCTGTGCCTCCTGTCTGGTGATGGCATAGACTCTAGCCTAAGCCTACGGTTGGTTACTTCGCACCTTAGTCCTGACATTGTGCCCTACTGACTAAGTTCTACATCTACCTCTTCCTCTTTCTACATATTCGACAGCTCTACTCTGCTGAACCATTGTCTCAGTCATTGTTCCTCCTCTAACTCCAGAATGTGGTCCAAAAATCTCAGGACAATCTCTGATCTGATGCTTTATAGATTCACAACGAAAATAAGCTCCTGATAACCTCCAACACTCACCACCATGTTTTTTACCACCGTGTTCACAATTAGGCATCTGTTGTGACTGCCTAGAGGGCACTTGTCCTCTACCTCTAGCAAACTGAACAAATCCACCTCTTGGTCGAAACCTAGATTGTCTTGATCTAGCTTGGAATCGAGACGATCTATTCTGATGTTTATTGAAGCTTCTACTAGAATTAGCTGAGATTCAACTTGCCTCTTCCCTTTAAACTCCTGTCTATACTCTCTCTAACGATCTTTTAAAAACTGCTCAATTCTGATCGAGGCTGCTCATAGTTCCTTAAAATAAACCAAATTAGAAATAGCTAGTCTCGTTCTGATCTCCATGTTCAACCTGTCCTCAAACCATCTACAATTATCTTCCTTAGTTGGGATCAATGCAGTTGCATACCCTATTAACTCATTAAATCTTATCTCGTACTCTGCCACTATGAGCCTACCTTGCTTCAGATCCGAAAATTCTTTCATCTTTCTATCCAGATAAATCTTAGGCACATAATTCTCTCAAAATACCCTCAGAAAATCTTCCCAAGTCAAACTACAAGGTCTGGTGGTACTGTCTAGAACAATCTTCCACCACTGGTATTGTAACATTCCATCACCGATGGGAAGGGTAAAATAGTAATTTAGGACGGGTTATGAGTGTGTATACGTATCTCGACATGTTTATACATAATATGGCCTCTATATATATATGAATGGAAATTTTGGCACATGCACATGATTGTACATGCATTCATGACATTTCCTGGCATGTGTCTATAATTGTAATTTTTTGTGAAAAATGTGAAAAATGTGTTTGTTGTGAAAAAAAATGCGATTGTTGTGCTTGAAACTTGAATTGGAGTAGATTTGTATGAATTATGAAAGTTAAAGTAAATGAATTGATTGAAATGGAAGTTACCTCACTGATCTCGATGATGGTTACCTCACTGAGTTTGCAAAACTCACCCAAATTTTGCAATTATTTTTTTCAGGACTCAGAAGAATACCCCGTTAGGCAACGGGCGTATAGCAACTGCTTGTGAATGAGAGAAGAGATCGGGATCAGTTGCGTCTGCATTAGTGTCTGATAATTTTTGTATAAAATTATAATTTCTGAATTTTTGTACAAATGATTCGGTCAATTTGTAAAGTCACCGGACTAAATTATTGTGTATTTATAAGAGGGCCCCCGTGGTCATTATATTTACCAGTCATGTTTATGTAAATTGTTTTCCGCATAATATATAATGTATGTGTATGTTTCAAAAAAAATTATACTTAGTTTTGACTGAGTGATGTAGCACACCACCCTCGCAGGGCACAGACTCGGATATCACTATCGATGTCAGGTTTGGGTGTTACGGGAGTGGGGTGTTACATTTAGGTGGTATCAGAGCCCAGAAGTACAAACTTACGTGGGCATTTCTGAAACATAGGTCAAGTCACATACATTAAAGTCATGTCATAGCAGACCGTGGCAACTGATCCCTAGTCTGAGTCG
>JANIPM010426255.1:0-10773 GCA_027478405.1 Erythroxylum cassinoides | reverse complement strand
ATCATCCGAAACCTAAACATTTCTCAATCATCAAATACTCTAATCAATCATCAATATATTCCAATTAATCCACAAATCAAACTATCTAAAGCAAGAAGAGTAAGAACTTACTTGGTTTAAACCTTGAAATCTTCAAAAATCTCCAACCCTTCTAACTCTCACACACCCACGGTTTCACCCAAATTCAAACCCATCATCAACTTCTCCAACACCAAGCTCAAGGAAGGGATTAAGGTGGAGAAGAGAGTAATTTAACAAGAAGAAAATGGAAGAAGCAAGCAAAGATGGAGATCCACGACGGAGGAGGAGAAAAAAAAGAAAGCCAAATTTTCTTTCAAAACCAAGGAAGCATCGTGGAAGCAAATTCAAAAGAGGAGGGTTTAAAATAAAATAATTTAAAAGAACTAAAGGCATGTTTGGCAATTCACTTGCCACATGTCCACTTCTTATGGTCAAAATTCCAATTCTTATTCTAATTTCTCTCAAATTTCAATGGCTCTAAGTAATAATTCCTAAAATCATAACTCTAATTTTCCCGTGCCATTGGTCAGTCAATTTCGGAACCGAAAATCTAATATATCAGCCATTAGGTCATTTTTCCGGTTCGGACTCAATAGTCCAAAAATTCCAGAAAAATTCCTAAAAATTTTCATAAATATAAAACACATGATCATACACTTCAATTCCATATTGCAAACTCCTAGATCTCATTTTTCACTCAAATTCAATATTCAAAACTCAATCTACACAATTATCACAAAATTTCCAGTATACACAATTATACCGGGAATATGTCATACATGCATGTACAAGCGTAAGCTAGTGCAATAATTACCAATTATCAAAATATAGAGGCTAAATAATGCATGAACATGCCGAATTATAAATGCACTACCACTGTATCCATCCCATCGGTGACGGGATGTTACACGCAATCTTTACATCTAACTGCTCTAAATATAGATCAAATGTAGCACACATGGCTAGGACAATATGAATTGTATTAAGATGAACTACAACTAAAAAATTTCTATAAAGTCAATACCTTCTTTCTGAGCATATCTTTTTACCACCAAACTTGCACGATACCGCTCCACCTGATCATCGCTATTATGTTAAATCTTGTATACCCATTTGTTGTTAATGGGCTTTCTCCCTTGTGGTAGTGGTACAAGCTTCCATGTCTTATTCTTAAGAAGATTTTCTATTTCTTCCTACATTGTTGCCATCCAAAGTGATGCATCTGAACTATTTGTTGCTTATCGAAATGTTGATGGTTCTGCATCTTCTGTTGGGAGATAGTATACAATATTAGCCTCCATAATATAATTAGACTGTTAGGTTGGGGTTCTCCTTTCATGAGTTGACTGTCGAACTTCTATATTTTCATATTCAACCGGTTCTTGCTCCTTATGATCTAATATAGCTTCAGTAGAATCTTTCTGTTCAATCTTCCTTTCTTCCTGAATCGTTACATCTTCAAAATTTTCTTCAAACATGCTATTTTGATCTTTCTCTTGCAGTTTATCTTCTGTAAATATGACATCTCTGCTAATGACGAGTTTGTGGGTAGTGGGATCCTAGTCAATGCCCCTTGACTCCATCAGCATACCCCATAAATCTACATTTTCTGGCTTTTGGATCTAGTTTTGTGATATCTTGGGAATTATAAATCATAAACACAGGACTTCAAAATGTGTGTAATTGAGAATAGTTTGTTGGTTTATCGGTCCACATATCCATCAGTGTCTTCAGATCAATCGATCTTGTTGGTGATTGATTAATCACATAACAGGCGGTCTTCACTGCTTCTGCCCAGAAAGACTTTGTCATACTTACATTTCTTAACATGAATCTAGGTATTTCAATTAAAGTTCTGTTCATTTGCTCTGTCAATCCATTTTGTTGAGGAGTGTGAAGCACTGTGAATTAACGTTTGATGCTTTCTCGATTACAAAAATCAATGAACTCATCACCAATATATTCTCCACCATTATCAGTCCTCAGGCACTTAATTTTCTTCCCCGTCTCTAACTCAATTCGTGCTTTAAATGTTGTGAAGGTTGGAAATACATCTCCCTTTCCCATAATAGGATACACCCTGTTAAGCGACCATTTCACCACAATAGCTTAAGCTTTTGTGTGAGGCCAACTCAATTGGTTTTTTATATTCATTAAGACACCCCCTCAAGTGAAAGCCCTTTGGGCTTGAAACTTGCACAGGCTTACTCTACCTTGTGCTGAATAATAGGTAGGTGGTAGGATTCGAACTCACGAACACTTGGTCACAAAGGCTCTGATACCATGTTAAATTTTTAATATGGGTAGAGTGTAAAGTCCACTTACAATAATTGGGCTTGGGTCAACTATTGTCTAAATAACTAGAACTAGTTGTTTGGATAGTTGACCCTTACCACTTATAAACCCTTTATCATTTTTATGTTTAGTCAATATGAGACATTTTAATAGATAGGGAGCTCAATCTTAATTAGCTAGTGAGCAGTAGATTATTCAGTATATTCAGTGTCTAGCACTGCTATAACAAAGATGATTCCCAGACCTCTTTCTAAACCAGAGCAAGAAATACTCCTCAGAGAGAATATCGATTCTCTCTGCCTATAATGACATACCTTACTTCTGCCTACCAGTCTCTTCTCTCCTCCCACACAAAAACTAGACCTCACACACCCTCTCCCCATTCTGTTATGCCAGCTCACTAATACTAACTAACTTCCTCCTCTATCCTCTTTCTTTCTCCTCGAGTACACTCTCCAAACACTAGGTTTATTTCCCTTTTTATTCCTTCCTCTAATATCAATCCTAACACTGCTCCCCTATGAAAAAATAACCTTGTCCTCAAGATTGAGCTGAGGAAATTGGCTGCGAATAACTAGTTCATCTTCCCATGTAGCATTCTCCCACAAGATTTGCCTTTCCATTGGATCAACCATTGATGGATTGAAGTGCCTGTCTTAGTGAGTTCTCTGCTAGCTAACACCGTTTTTGGTTTAATTATATCTTTCAATTCCACCTCCAGCCCTTCAGGTAGATTAGGTTCCACTGGATAGTTTCCCACTGCCCTCTTAAGCTGGGATACATGAAATACCGGATGAATCCTGGAATGTGGGGATAATTGGAGCTTGTAGGTAACAGCCCCATACTTCTCCACAATCCGAAATGGGCCAAAAAATCTGACGAATAACTTATGGTTAATTCGCTTAATCACCAACACTTGCTTATGGGGGCGACGCTTGAGGAACACCCATTCTCGCACCTGAAAAGTTTGTGGAGTCCTTTTCTTGTCAGCATGTTTCTTCATTTGCTGTTGTGCCCAAATCAGATTGTACTTAAGTTGATTCAATGCTTCATCTCGCTCAGATAATTCTCTAACTACAGCTTCTACTTTTGTTTCCCCTTATGAGTATCGCACCAAGGGAGGAGGTTTCCTACCGTAAACCACCTCAAAAGGGGTTGACCCCGTAGATATATGAAAAGTGGTATTATACCACAATTTTGCCCATGCGATCCGAAAAAACCAAGTTCGAGGCTGTTCGGAAGCGAAACACCTCAAGTAAATCTCCAAACATCGGTTCAAGACTTCCGTTTGTCCATCCGTTTCGGGATGGTAAGCGGAGCTCATTTTCAGCCTTGTACCCTGCAAACGAAATAATTCTCTCCAAAACATACTAACAAACAGAGGATCTCGGTCACCGATGATGGATTGAGGGATTCTATGTAATTGATCAACTTCTTTAATGAATACCTCAGCTATAGTTTTTGCAGTATATGGATGTTTAAGTAGGATGAAATGATCATATTTTGACAATCTATCCACCACCACCAGCACAGCTTCATACCCCTTAGATTTAGGAAGTCCGGTAATAAAATCCATCGCAATGTCTTCCCAAACCTGATTCGGAATAGGTAAAGATTGGAGCAAACTTGCAGGAGATGTAGCAGCATATTTTTGTCGCTAACAAGTATCACAAGCCTTCACAAATTCTTGAACACACTTTTTCATGCCGATCCAATACAAATTACTTGCGATTCTTCTATAGGTTCTTAGAAAACCTGAATGTCCACTCATCAGAGATGAATGGAACTCCCTTAAAAGGATAGGGATGTACACCGAAGAAGCTGAAATCACCACTCGCCCCTTATACATTAAAACTCCTTGCTTCCATGTAAACCCCGGTCTAGAATGTGGATTCTGCTGTAGATCCTTAATAATTCCACTTAGGGTCGAGTCTTGTTGCACCTCCTGCTGTAGATTTCGGCCCTCCATCCATTGAGGATAAGAAATGATAGTTTTCAGCTCTCCTTCATCATAAATCCTCGATAAGGCATCAGCTGCCTTATTTTCAGGTCCATGTTTATAAACGACCTCAAAATGATAGCCTAAAAGCTTAGCCATCCAACATTGTTGATCCGTGGTAGTCACCCTCTGTTGTAACAAATGCCGAAGACTTTTCTGATCGGAAAACACCACAAAGGACCTTCCTAATAGATAATGACGCTAGTGATGCACAACTAGCACTAAAGCCATTAATTCCTTCTCATACGCCGACTTGAAAAGATTCTTCTCCGAAAGGGCCTTACTAAAATAAGCTATGGGCTTCCTATTTTGCATTAACACTACACCCACTCCTTTACCCGATGCATCACATTCAATCTCAAAAGGTTGTGCAAAATTAGGAAGAGCTAATACCGGCGATGTGGTCAATATCTTCTTTAAAGCCTCAAAGGACTCTAAAGCCCTTGCATTCCAATGAAACCCTTCTTTCTTTGTTAAATTCATTAGTGGTTTAGCGATTTTACCATAATTCATGATGAACTTATGGTAATATCCTGTCAATCCCAAAAAACCTCTCACTTCTTTAACATTTCGAGGAATGGGTCACCTTATTACACTATGAATTTTTGCAGGGTCAACTGCTACGCCCTCACATGAAATAACATGACCTAAATAGTCAACAGATCGCCTCCCAAACGTGCACTTGTCCTGATTCATCACAAACTGATTATGCTTTAACACCTCCAACACCTTGGATAGATGTATCAAATGCGTCTTCCAATCAGCACTATACACCAGAATATCGTCAAAGAAAACCAGAACAAATCTTCGAAGGAAAGGTATGAAAATGTCATTCATTGCCGATTGGAAAGTGGTCGGTGCATTGGTCAGTCCGAACGACATTACGAGAAACTCGTAGTGACCATCATGTGTTCGGAATGTAGTTTTGTGAATATCGTCCTCTATGACTCTGATCTGATGATACCCCGATTTAAGATCTAGCTTAGAGAAAAAAAAGCTCCGTACAATTCATCTAACAACTCATCCACTACCGGAATTGGGTATTTGTCTGGTACTATAACCTTGTTTAAGGCTCTATAGTCCACGCACATCAGCCAAGACGCATCCTTTTTTTTAACCAAAATTACGGGACTGGAATAAGCACTTGAGCTAGGTCGAATAATTCCTAGCTGAAGCATCTGCCGAGTCTGCTTCTCAATCTCATCTTTGTGATGATGAGGGTACCTATAAGGTCGTACATTGATTGGGCCTTGTCCCGGTTGTAAGACTATAGAATGAAAATGATTCCTCTGGGGAGGCCATGGTTTTTGTGCAGGAGGAGAGAAGAGAGTGGTAAGTAGAAGCAAGGTGTGTCATTGTGGGCAGAGAGAATCGATATTCTCCCTGAGGAGCATTTCTTGCTCTGGTTTAGAAAGAGGTCTGGGAATTATCTTTGCAATAGCAGTGCTAGGCACTGAATATACTAAATAATATACTACTCACTAGCTGATTAAGCTTGAGCTTCCTATCATTGGTCCGACCTGCCGGATACATCAAGGAGAGTAGAAATCCGATTGCTATTCATGCCACCTAAGATGTCCGATAGAGTAGATGTTCTAGAGTCTCGTATGGCGAGTTTGGAGGCGAGAATGGAAGACATTCAATTTTCCATGCGATTGGCGATGGGGGAAATGAACGAGCACTACTGCTGGAGATGAATAAGATTATGGGTAAGAGACCCGAGGAAGGACAGGGGAGTGATATAGTAAGGAATGGGCAAACGCCGTCGGGTGATAGGACTAATCAACTTCTGCAACAGTCCAGACCACCTGGGGAGTCATCTGCGGACATGTACGAGTATAGAATGTCGATAGGAAAGGTGGAGCTACCCATGTTCGATGGGTCTGACCCTGTTGGATGGATCACTAGAGCAGAATTGTATTTCGAGGTCCACCATACTTCTGATGAAGTAAGGATCAAACTCGCCCTTTTAAGCATGGAGGGCTTAACTATCCATTGATTTAATCTTTTACGGGAGACGGAGACAGATTTGAGTTAGGAGACTTTTAAGAAGGCGTTAATCGATCGTTACGGGGGAAGGAGGTTTGAGAACCCTTATGAAGAGCTTTCCAATCTTCGACAAACCGATACCGTAGATGAATACATTGAGGCTTTTGAATTCATCTCATCTCAAGTAGGTCGACTTCCCGAGGAACAATTCATGGTGTACTTTACGAGTGGGCTGAGATCAGATATTAGGAGGAGGGTGCGCACCTTCAGCAAAGTAAATCGATACCAACTGATGAAAGTCACTAGGGCGGTGGAAGAGGAAGTGTGCAGTGAGGAAGATTGGGAATTGCGACAACGTCCATGGGGTCAACGTCGGGAAGCTAGTTTTAAGAACCAAACCTATTTTTGGGTCAACTCGAGTTGACTGGACTCGGGTCACTCAAGCTCCATGGGTCGAGTTCAGATGGGGGGCAGATATGGAGCGGGTCGAACCCGCGATACTCCTTGAGTACACTCTACAAACACTAGGTTTATTCCTCTTTTTATCCCTTCCCCTAATATCAGTCCTAACAGTACAATAGTCCACTTTCGAATAAACAGTTCATTAATTCCCATGACCAGAGGATTGAGAGCCCTTAAGCGGTTGGCCGAGGAAGACAAGATATTTAACACCACTGAGGAATCCACTTTTAATTCGATCCGACGATAACCCATATTCTAAGCGAGCGTCAGCCCAGAAACAATTCCCCAAAGTTTCGCAAACACCATTGAGCACCAGCCAATAATCTGGACAAAGTCTCCAAGCCAATTGTCAAACAGGCAACTCCTACTTAGCAGTGCTTACCTGATTGATAGGTGACTATTGAATGTTGGCCCTCCTTTTGATTGGTTCTCGTGACAATCCTCAGAAGTTAGGACGTATGATTTACAAACTTTGGATGGGGAACTTCTTGATTGTTCAAACTGAGAAAAAATCGACCTGTGACTCAGAACCGAACCTGACTTGACCCATTAGCATCTCTATGTAAACCCTGCTTAGCCTTGAAACTTGCTTTTTAATTTCTTCGATCATTGGGAAGCAAATGCTTACTTTGTCTTGGTTAAATATTATGTTAAACAATCATCTATTTTACTGTAACCTTTTTCTGAAATTGAGAAGAAATGATTTGTTAGTACACAATGTCTAACAAAACTGGTTATCTGACAGTAGCTTGGATCTAATCATCATTAAAGAATGTTGAATAGAACATCACATTGAGACTTCAAAAACGGGGAACGCTGAAGTTACAACTTGAATTCACAGAAGCAGTCAGGTAAAGCATAGCCTCTTCCCATTACGTAATCATCTTTGTGAGCTATCCATAAGGCTTGCAATAATTCCTCCCCTTTCAGGCCCTGAAATGTGAGTTCGGCAAAAGCCTTGCGGTTTAAGAACAGCGTTTTATGCAACCCTTTGTAGGCTCGCATGGCAGACACCATCTTATCCATGTTCCCAAAGTAAGTAGCTATATAAGAGTCACTGTTGATAGAGACGTAATAATCTAATGCTGCTTTTGTGTTTCCGTGCATATTTGTGAAATCCTCACCACTAAGAAGGGCAGATTTAGTGAACACATTGCGGTAAATAGACTTTAACCCATCAATTTCCATGAGGCCATCTCCAGCTGCAAGATATATATTTGTGTTCGTAGGGATAGAAAGTGCCTGGAAAGTCAAAGCTGTCTCACTAGGTGTAAGGGGGCACTTCCCTCTCTTCCTCCAAAGTTGAGCTAACTCTCCAGTCCATTTCTTTCTATCTCCTCGAGCAGCATCGATTGCCTCCATGGATGCAGGAGGAAGGCCCAAGTACTCGCATTGGCTGTATGCTACCATATCAGGTTCAAATCGAAGGTGAAGTGCAAGGAATGGCTTGGGAATTGCCTCTAAAAGCTCAGAGGCTTTTTTTTCCAAGGATCTTGTAAGGCGCAATGCCCTATAGCAAGCTTGACAAAATGCAGCTTTTGCATATTGAGTATATCTACAGAAAAAAGATAAATTGTGATCAAGTCATACAATTAATGGATTCAACTCCAAAAAAAAAATCCTAAAATTGTGCTCTCACCAAATTTAACTTCAACACTTGAATTTCAGAATTTCAAGTATTATATGCAGTTTGTCCAGCTGAAGAAAATTATTCTACAGAACAAATTCCAAGTGAATGTAAATACTTTAGAACAATACCTGTCCCTTCTCTGGCTCATTGCTGGAGTGATAGAAATGTAACGATGTTCCAATAACTGTGGTAGAACACTTTCAACATAATCAAATTGACCTTTCCGCTTGCTACAATCTACCCGAAATGGTTCTTTTGATGCAATTTCTCCAGGAAAATCCTTGACAACTTTAACAAAGCCATTCATTTGTTGAATGAAGTAATCAACATCAAATACATCTGCAAAGCCACTGGGATAAAATATGGCTTACATAAGAAAGTGGTTTACAGGGTAGATAAAAAATCACATGTAAGCATCACTATACACAACATATCAATGCGTCATTTCCTGATCAAGACAATCTTTAGTCAAATTAATACTTTGGGCAAGTAAAAATAAAATAAAAGATGTGATAAGACATTTAACAACTTTCCTTTATGTGTTTGTGTGAGAGAAGTTTACAAATCAATGTTTACAAATTAACCAAGGTCGCTCAAAAGCATAATAAAAGCTTTTACCTAGACTCATTCCAATATGCAGCTGCTTCAAACTTTGGCAAAACCAGAGTTGCATTAAGTAAACGTGCAATACCAACACCATCACAAAACTGTAAAATCATCAAGTAAATATCAACTTTTACCACTCGGTAAAGGAAAATGAAGTATTCCTCTCAGCAAATTATAAACATCATAAACTCACATCTCGTTTCATCTGATTGAGGCCGCCATAGCAATCCACACGAATATACCCATTATTTTCAGGAGGCAGAACTGCAGGATTTTAACAAAAAACCAATGCAATTGTCTGCAATGAAAGTCAATTAAAATTTTGACTCAGAACAAAGAAGCAAACCAAAGCCTTAAACTAAACCAATCCCTCTTCCTAGCACCTCTCAAACAAATCCATGTGGACTGATCACCATACCCACACTTTCCCAAAGCAGCAGACTTACTGACAATTTAAAATCAAGGAAAGAACACCACAACTACAGCATATAATACTGTTAACTAAAACTGATATCCACAATCCTTAAACCAATCAACCTAATAAAGATAACCACAACCTTTCAAAACACATCTTAGTGTCCTAAAGGCAGCTTATTCCCATCCAGAAAAATCCTGCCATCTATAGGCATTTATCTCCACTAACCAGCAAGTCACCATTTCATATACTCCTAAAAGGCAAGAGATCTGACCAAAATAGAATAAAATCCAATAACTAGCGTCAGTCTAAAATTTTTATTAGTTGTTGGATCCCATAAAACAACCCCATACAGCTCAACAACGACAAAAGAATTCAAATGAAAAATAGCATTTACACCTACCAGAAACGTGGCCTTGAAGCCACCATTTGCAGGGTCTCCACTCCATTACTCTCTTCACACTCCATATACTCAATTTCTCTCTGCATTGAAAAACAACAAGAAGAAAAGTCATCGATCCACATCACAGTTAAACAATTAAGCTGCAAACCGACGAAAAGGAAAGATCTCTGATTTTTAACCTGTGTGAAACGGAAAGAACCGACGAGTTTAATGGAATCGGCTTAGTGGAAGGAGAGAGATAGAGGAGTGCAAGGAATGAAGAGATTGCGAACACGGCGATGATTAATGGCTTCACCGAAATTGATGCCCCAATCATTTGTGAGCGAATTCGAATCGATCCTATAGATTTGGAATTTAGGGTTAGAGTCTCTGATGCCTCTTTCGATGGTCTCCAAAATCGGATCGGGTAAGAGATTGCTTTAAACGGATCTATCGTGTCCGCCTTTCGCACAATATCGCCGAATACAAAACAAGACAATCTGGTTTTTTTAAATTAATTTAAATATTTTTCTGTAATTTAAATATTGTTTAAAATTTTAAAATTATCAAAATTTTTAATTTTGTAAATGTTTTTGGACTTATGGACTATGGGCTCGGACTAAAGGTTGTTGGTGAAAGCTAAAACACTTGACCCCTTACAAGCAAATATGTTAAGCCTTGAGACCCTCACTAAAACCAAATCAGCACCACTTATAAGCTGATCGGAAGCTTTCAGATTAAATTCACTAACGGATTAAATTTAATTACATTAATGAGATTGAATTAAATTCAATTTACAATATTTGAAACAAACCCGGTAATATTATAATTGAATTCAATTATACTGTTTAGAACATAATCAAAATGGATTCAATTATTTCATATGACATTTTTACTCTTGACTAAAAAATAATCTTATTAAATAATAAACATTCACACTTACATAGAGCAAGTTATAAACATCAATTTCATTA
>JANIPM010426080.1:0-10783 GCA_027478405.1 Erythroxylum cassinoides | reverse complement strand
AGGTCCAAAAATGTCATACTTTATATCAATGAAAAGATCAAAATGCAACCTACAACTTTCATGAAGGACAGAAAAATTAATTTGGCCCCTAAGGGAGTCAAAAAGCCACTCAAAGTTTCTGTCCACTAATAATCATGCCAAACAGTAACAGAAGCTTCTAAAAATCATAACTTCACATTCTACGGTCTAAAATTTCCATACTTTACATCAATGTAAAGATAAAAACATAATCTAAAACTTTGATGAAGAACTTAAAGGCAATTGCAACTTCTAACTAGGTCAATGTTTCAATCAAAGTTTCTACCTATTAAAAATCACTTAAATAATAGCCAAACTTCAAACATTGACATCTTTCAATTCTCACATTCATAATCAGCATATTTTACATCATTTAAAAGCTATGCAAATTCCCTATAACTTTTATGTAGACCAATTAATCCAATTCAAACCACATCAGTCCAAAATTTTTCTCAAAACACAGTACACACAAATCTACACTTATGAGTATTTTTAAAAAGAAACAAAATAACCTTAACTTCGAAAGATCATAACTTTCAATCCCGATATCAAAAAATATCATACTTCATAGCGATAGAAAGCTTTCAACAGAAGCTACAATTTTCATGAAAATCATTTTATTAAAATCTGCCTAGATCAAGCCAGAAAAGTTCGCAAAGTTTTAGATCCAAATTGGCATTTTCTACTACTATTCATCCTCAAAATTTTCAGATTTTCAATTTTCCAAAATCTAACACTTTGACTAATTATTTCTTGCTTTTCAACTCCATTTAAAGCAATTCATTCACTATCAATTCTATTTAAACTCAAAACACCATTTTAGGCCATAATTAATCATAAACATCAATAACAAAAGCATATTTCACCTATCTTAATCTCATATAACAATTTACATTCTTGAATTTTCTTTTTCTTTGCACATGAATAATTCACCACAAATTTCTCATTTAATGCCAATTTATAACTCACAATTCTAAGAAAAGTTCGGGGTCCAACACCATACATCCAGGTAGCACTAGGATGTATAGAGATCTGAGAGAGCGTTTCTGGTGGAAAGGCATGAAAAGGAATGTAGCAGAGTATGCAAGTAAGTGTCTAGTGTGTCAGCAAGTCAAGGTTGAACAACAGGCACCTTCACGCAAGTTAAGGCCATTGTCCATTCCTGAGTGGAAATGGCAACGGGTAACCATAGATTTTCTGATGGGTTTGCCCAAGACTAGTAGGAAGCATGATGCCATATGGGTTATTGTTGATTGGTTGACGAAGTCAGCCCATTTTCTAGCAATTAAACAGACTGATTCTCTATATATAATAGCAAAGAAGTATATCGATGATATAGTGAGACTGCATGGGATTCCAGACTCTATAGTTTTTGATAGAGATCCTCGGTTTATTTTGAGATTCTGAGGAAGCTTACAAGAGGCTCTGGGGACCAAGTTAAATTTTAGCATAGCTTTCACCCCCAGACAGATGATCAATCTGAAAGGACCATTCGGACACTTGAGGGAATGCTTAGGGCATGTGTGATGGATTTCAAAGGAGCTTACAATGAATATTTGCCACTGGTTGAATTTGCTTACAATAATACCATTCGCACATTCAAATGGCTCCTTATGAAGCACTGTTGGGAAGGAGATGTAGAACTCCTATATGATGGGATGAAGAAGGAGAAAGAAAACTAATAGGACCAGAGTTGATTCAGATGACAATTGACAAGGTCAAGTTAGTTAAGCAAAGGCTTAAAGCGGCCCACGATAGAATAAAAATTTATGTTGATGCACATCGAAAAGAGATAGGGTACGAAGTCAGTAAGAAGGTCTTTCTTAAGACATCTCCTTGGAAAGGGGTTATGAGGTTTGGTAAGAAGGACAAGTTAAGTCCGAGATATGTGGGTCCCTATGAAGTTCTTGAGATGATTGGACCGCTAGCCTATAGGTTGGTGTTGCCACCAGAATTGTCGTAGATACATGACGTCTCACTGAGGTTAAATTGAGAGATGATCTGAGTTATGAGGAGATTCCAGTGGAGATTTTAGACATCAAGGAAAAGGTCCTTAGTAACAAGAAAGTTAAGCTAATTAAAGTCATGTGGAGAAACCATTCCGTGGAAGAGGCCACATAAGAGCCCTTGGAAGCCATGAGGGAAAGGTATCCGTACCTCTTCAATGACTCAGGTAAGAAATTTCAAGGATGAAATTCTTTTAAAAGGGGGAGAAATGTTGGCCCCTAAATTTTTTTTTATAAATAAGCATGATTAAATTAATTTTAGGGTCTCGCTAGATTAATATATATTGAAATTAATGAGCTTGCTAATATGGGTAAGATAATGTGGGTAACTAGAAGTCCCATCCTGTACAAATACTCACAATCTAATGGTTTCATCTCATAAGGAACTGTGAGTTTATTGTTATCAACATCTAAAACTCCAATATTAACAACAAGTTGAGTGATATATGAGCTTAAGATTAAAGTTGGATTCTGCCTTTTCAATATGGAATGCATTTGAGTGAGCATCCAAAAACCCAAATTAATTGAGACCTCGTTTTCCATGCACCATAGAAAGAAAAATTCAGCTTTTAATAGAATACCAGCAGTTTGTCTATGGCTAGAAAAATTGTAAACTAGAAAATGATGTATGTATTTTAAAGATGGTTTGCAAAGAAAAGAACTTTTTGATGAAACGCGTTAAATGTATCAACTGTCAATTGCATCCTACTATGAAAACAACAGTTTTTACCTTTCTGTTGCGTGTTAGGCTGAGAGGGCTTAGTGTGTGCTGGGAAAATTTGTCAAACACTTAATGGGCGTGTTAGTGCAAAGTATAATGAAGCAACGTTGCTGGCTACTGCTACCACGCCTCTGTTCTATATCTTGGACGCAGGAATCCAAACCCAACGCATGCCAAATCACATAACTATTTTCGTTTCACGCCAAACCCAAGATGATGCCTAGCCAAAAGATAAACACAATGTAGCACATGATGGGGAGCAAGGAACGACAACACACGTACAGGAGTGAAGGCCCAAGGGTTTTAAGATGAGTGAAACAGTGACCATGAATGTTTATTTGTCACTTTATTGAACAATAACATTGAGAGAGTCACAAAGAGTTTGCGTGAAGAGAGTTTTCTCTTTTTTTTTTCTTTTTTCAAATAAAAAATAAATCGAAAAGAAAAACTGACAAGCTAAAATTTAATTTTTAATTTTAATTTTTTAAATGGAAAAAATAAGATAAATAAATTAAATTAAATTAAAATAAAGCTTGATGTGCCTTCCAAGAGTGATTCTTTAACGTCATATTAGCTATACGAAAAAAAAATTATTGACTTACTCAGAGTAAATTGAGATAGCCAGTTCAACTTCTTTCACGGTTTCAACCTGTAAATTCTCATAATACAGTTTCAATCAGTGTCCATTAACTGTAAACACTTTAAAAGGGTCTAAACTCTGAATTTCAACTACACCATGTGAGAAAACATTAGTAACAACAAATGGAGCTATCCAACGAGATCGTAATTTACTAGGAAAGCACTTTAGTTTAGAGTGATAAAGAAAGACCTTTTGACCTATGGAAAATTCTTTTTTAATTAAGATTTTTTCGTGAAAGGCCTTAGTCTTTTCTTTATAGATTTTAACACTCTCATAAGCTTCATTATATATCTCTTCCAACTCTTACAATTATAATTTTCGATTAATTCCAACCTCAATTAAATCCAAATTGTATTGTTTGACAGCCCAGTAAGCCTTATGTTCCAATTATACAGGTAAATGACAAGGTTTTCCGAATACTAACCTATATGGTGACATACCAATAGGAGTTTTATATGTTGTCCTGTATGCCCATAGCGTGTAGTCTAAACGCAAACTCCAATCCTTCCTGTTAGGATAACCACTTTTTCCAAAATTGATTTGATTTTCCAGTTAGAAACTTCAGCTTGTCCACTTATTTGGGGATGGTATGCTGTTAAAGTTTAGTGTGTAACACCATATTTCTTCAGTAAAACCTCAACAATTCGGTTACAAAAATGAGTCCCTTGGTTATTGATTATTGCTCTAGGCACTCTAAACCTGAAAAAAATATGAGACTTAATAAAATCAACAATAACTTTAGCATTATCAGTATGAGTAGCCTTAGCTTCAATCCATTTTGAAACATAATCTATAGTAACGAGAATATATTTCTTATCGAAAGATGAAGGAAAAGGGCCCATAAAATCAATTCCCCATTGCATAAAAAATTTCACATACTAGGATATTCATGAGTGACGATGGTCTTTTGGTCATAAACCACCTATTATTTGACATCGATCATAAGACTTGCAAAATATATAAGCATCATAAAATAGTTTAGGCCAAAACAAACCACATTTAAGCATCTTATAGGCTATCCTTTTAGGACCAAAGTGTCCACCACATGCAGAAGAATGACAAAAATTCAATATAGAAGGGATTTCATTATCAGATATACATCTCTTAATAATTTGATCAGAATAATATTTCTACAGATGTGGCTCATCCTATGCATAATATTTAGCCTCTCTTTTGATTTTATTTTTTTCAGCTCATGATAAAGTACTAGGTAAAGACTTGGCAATCAGAAAATTAATTATGTCAGCATACCAAGGTGTCACCTATTGTGTGGCGAATAAATGTTCATCTGGAAATTGATCTTTCAGGTTGTCTGAAATTGTGTCTAGATGGATATGAGTGAGGTGATCTGTAACCAGATTTTTAGTTCCCTTTTTATCCCGTATCTCCATATCAAATTCTTGCAATAGTAGAATCCAACGAATAAAATGTGGTTTTGCTTCCTTTTTGGACACCAAATACTTCAACGTAGCATGATCTAAATAAACTATGACATGTGTGCCCAATAGATATGAACAAAACTTCTCAATCCTAAAAACAACTACTAATAATTCTTTTTCCGTTATTGAATAGTTTTTCTCGGCATTTTTTAGCATCATCGAAGCATAGTAAATCACATGCGGCACTTTGTTCATCCTTTGCCCTAGAACATCGCCTAACATATAGTTGCTTGCATTGCACATTATCTCAAATGAGAGATTTCAATATGGGGGCCAGATTATTAGAGAGAGACTAGCTTCTCTTTTAAGTCATCGAATGCTTTCCTATATGCTTCGTCAAACTTGAACTCCACATCTTTTTGAAGTAACTTGCGTAAGGGTTGAGTGGTCTTTGAAAATTCTTTGATAAAGAGTTGATAGAAACTTGCATGTCCAAGAAAATAATAAACTTCCTGTACACTTACGGGGTAAGGAAGAGATTTAATGATTTCTACCTTAGCCTTATGAACCTCAATTCTCTTAGAAGGCACTACATGACCTAAGATTATCCCTTGATCAACCATAAAATGGCATTTTTCATAATTTAGAATCAAGTTATTTTCAATGCAATGTTTCAAAAAAATTTCAAGGTTAATCAAGCAAGTATCAAAGAGTTACCATAGACTATAAAGTCGTTCATAAAAACTTCAATACAGTCATCCACATAATTAGAGAAAATACTTATCATACACCTTTGGAATGTGCAATTGCATTACATAGTCTAAAAGGCATTCTTCGATATGCAAAGGTGGCAAAAGGACATGTGAAAGTCTATTCGTCTTGGTCCTTTTGTGCAACAGAAATTTGGTGATAACCTGAATAACCATCTAAACAACAATAAAGAGTTTTTTCTTGAAAGTTTTTCAAGCATTTGGTCAATAAAAGGAAGTGGAAAATGATCTTTACGAGTAACAAAATTTAACTTCCTGTAATCTATACAAACCCTCCACCCATTTTGCACATAGACGGGCACCAATTCACCTGAAGTGTTCTCCACTATGGTTACTCCAGTTTTCTTAGGAACCACTTATACTGGATTTATCCATTTACTGTCTAAAATTGGATAGATTATTCCAGCATCGAGGACCTTCAGAATCTCCTTCTTTACTACATCCATCATTGGTGGGTTCAGTCTTCACTGATGTTGTCTTGTTTCCTTTGCTCCATCTTCCAACAGAATTCAGTGTACACAAATTGATGGGCTAATCCCTTTCAAATAAGCTACAGTCCATCCAAAAGCATCTTTGTAGTTTTTCAACATACCCAATAATTGTGTTTCCTACAAAGATGTTAGTCTTCTTGAAATAATAACAGGAAGAGTTTCATACTCACCTAAATACATATATTTCAAGTTACCTGGAAGAGCATTTAACTCCAATTTTGGTGGCTGTAAAAGAGATGGAAACAACTTCGAATTATTTCTAGTTAGCTCCAAAAAATTTACCTGTTCCTCCAAGTATTTACTCTGCTATAAAATCTGAATAGTGGTATCCAGCTCCTCAGAAATGGCAAGATAATTGGCTAGTGTTTTTCCTTTTTGAATATCCAAGTTATTTTCTAATATAGTTCATAATTTATCTAGTTCATCTAAATAGAATGTTTCTTGCACTAAAGTATCAAGAAAAAACATAGAAACAAAAGATTGATCATCATTAGAAAATTTCAAGGCATCATAAATATTGAACTTAATCATATCACCATCAAACTCCATAGTCAAGACCCATCATAGACATCAATTTTTGTTCTGGAAGTTTTCAAAAATGGTCTTCGTAATAAAATTGGGACTGAAGTGGATCAATTTTCATTATCCATCTGCAAGATATAAAAGTCTGCAGGAATCATATTATCAACTTGAACTAGGACATCCTTAAGAACCCCCTTAGGATAGGCATTAGATCGATTAACAAGTTAGATTATGACACTAGTTTCTTTCAAAGACCCCATATTCAAAGATTCATAAATAGATTGAGGCATAACATTAATCGACACACCTAAATCCAACAATGCTTTCTAAATTTTCTGATTACCTATTTTATAAAGGATTGTGAACAAACCTGGATCTGGATACTTAGGAGGTAACTTCTTTTGAAACACAGCAGAAACATTCTCACCCAATTGCAACTTTTCATTGCCACTTAACTTTCTCTTTGAGGTACATAGTTCTTTAAGAAATTTAGCATAACAAGGAATTTGTTTAATATCATCAAGCAAAGGAAAATTGACTTGTACCTTGCGAAAAGTTTTCAAAATTTCTTTCTGTTGCTCCTCCTTCTGCTTGGCAAAACGACTAGGAAAAGCAGGTTATACGCTAAATTTAGGCGTGACAATGCAAGAATCACCCTCCTTTTTCTTTTATGACTACTTTGGAACTTCTTTCTTTACTTCTTCTTCAACCTCTTGCTTAGAAGCCTTTGGGGTAGGTTCCTTTAACTCTTTACCACTTCGAAGTGTGATAGCACAAGTACTCTTCTTTGGATTCACCTTAGGTTAAGAAGGGTACTTTCTTGAATTTTGTGCCTCCATCATATTAATGGTAATCACCATTTGGCTTATTTGAGTCTCAAGATTTTGTATACTAGCTTGCATATCTTACTGAAATTTTATGGTATTCTATTGAAAGTTCACAGTATTCATGGCCAATGTCTTAATTATTTCCTCTAAAGAATTATTTTCACCAGAACTTTATCCCATTTGCTGTTGTTGTCAAGGCACATAAGGCTATTTATGTGGCTAAAAATTAAAACTTACTTGTTGTCCCTGATTGTTTCCATAATGGAGGTTTGGATAATCTCACTGACTCGGATTATATGTGTTTGAAAATGGGTCATACTTCCTTTGAGGTTGTTCCAAATAACCAGTTATTACCTCGGCTTCTTCAACTTGGTCTTCTTGTAGAGTGGGACACATATCTGTGGGATGGCCAACCATAAAACAAATACCACAAGTCTTAACTTCCTCTTTCCTAGATACTACAAGTTGACACACCAAAGAAGTCAAATAATCTAATCTTCTTTCCAATGACAAAACTCCCATCTGATTAACATGTCTTGAACCATAATCATTCAGAGCTCTAAATTGTTGAGAGTTAGAAGCCATAATTGAGATCAAATCCCATATAGCTACCAGTTATTTATCAACTAATGCTCCTCTACTTACATCATCTATCATACTCCTCTTAGTCGATAAAAGACTTTCATAAAATTATTGAATCAACAATTGTTCGCTGCTTTGATGATAGGGGCAACTTGCACACAACTTCTTAAATCTCTCCCAGTATTCATATAATGACTCCCTAGTGTTTTGTCGAATACCACAGATTTCTTTTTTGATATTGATAGCCCTGGCAGCTGGGAAAAACTTCTCTAGAAATAATCTCTTCATCTCTGCCCATGTTCTAATTCTTCCAGCAGATAAATAATATATCCAATCTTAGGCATCGTCCTTCAAAGAAAAGGGAAAAGCCCTCAGTTTTATCTACTCTTCAGTGACATTAGTAGACTTCATCCCCATACAAAAAACATCAAACTCCTTCAAGTGTTTAGAAAGATCTTCTCCCAATATGCCTTGGAAAGTGGGTAACAAGTGAATCAATCTCAACTTCAACTCAAAAGTGTTGTTATCACCCAAATCTGGAAAATTAATGTAGTGAGGCTGTCGGTCCTTAGCTGGAGCAGCCAGTTGGCATAAAGTACGATTTCCATCTATGTACCTTTCCCTCTATCATTCTTCCCTCAGTACTTGTTCTCTTTCTTGCGTCTGCTTTCTTAATGCCTTTGCTATTTTCTCAATTTCAGGATTGTACTGGAAATTTTTAGATTGATTCGAATGCATAACGTACATATACCAAAAATTCCTTGACAACAGTGCCAACATTTAGTGACTCTTATCGCCTGCAACCAAATATAAAAAGAAGCCAACTTCTTACAACACAAATTAGTAGTAGAAAGTAGGGAACATTCCCACAAGAAATTCAGACGTTATTAGTTACGCAATAAAAGTGGGGGTTTTAAATTGTGAATTAAATAGAATTTAATTGGAATATGAAATTGAAAAATAACTAATAACAAAATAAAGAGAATTTATCAATCAATAGAAACAAATCTTCGTTTCCGGTCTCCTTCATTATTGAACTTGCGTTGATCATCGACATTAAAAATAATCAATTTATTAGTTAAGGATTCGTAGTAGTATTTCTTTACATATTTTCTCTTATCATTAGTTAACCAAAACATGTATTCAAATTAACCCTTATTAATCAATAACATAGATACAATCTCAAATTTAATTAATTAATAGCTTTATGAATCAAGAAAATCGACGAACTGGACAACATACATACGATGTATATTTAGCCTAGACAATTATTTTTCCTAGAATCATGCCCCTAACGTAATAGACAAAAATCCTGGTTATTACTTTTGATTAAAATAATTGAACGTCAACTTGTTTAATCTAGCGATTGATTGAATAAAATCATAAACTGGTTGTGCACCTACTTGTAAAATCAAACAATCAAATAATGACTCAGAAAAATAATTAATACTTGACTAGTAAATCAATTGAAATAAAGATTCAGAGTTCAATAACTAGGATTTCTTGAACCAAGAAATAAAAGTTTAGTCACCTATCATCACAATTTTTTCTAACTATTTCGACTATCACTGATGTTTTGACTTTGACAGGTGTTGGGACTATCGCGGACGTTTTCTCTTCTTTTCACGCTACTGCTCTTGTCTCTACCGTTAGCCCCCTTTTGTCTTTTCTTCTAACACAGCCCTCTCCCTATTTACTATTCATTTATGGTACAATTAAACCTTAATCCCCCACCTAACTGTTCACGTCTCTCTTTAAACCCTCCCTCCAAATGTCTACATTTTGGGCTGAGTTTTTATATTATTCTGCCCCTCACTTATGCCGCTTGAAGTGACGAATTAAAGGTTTGGGGTTGCCCTACTATTCATGCCTCTATCATTTTAATTAGTGGCTAAACGTCTGTGTTTTGGCCTTGTTTCTGCTCCTTACACTCTTGCAAGACTATTCACTGATGTGACAATTTAATCTTTGGTCCAATGGTACTGTTTACGCCCTTTTAAATCCACACTTATCTGTTTCTACTTTTCACTCCTGTGCTATGTCGTTTGCTTTATACTTCCAACCTATTGCGTTTCATGCTTCTGGTTGTTGCATGAGGCTATATCTAATTAGATTCAACGCTAGCTCTTTTTATGCCAAAATTGACGCAGTTCTTTCTATTTAGTTCCAAAATATACCTTGACATAAAACAAAATTAATTCCAATTAAGTATAACTTGAAAACTCAAGAACAAAGGAAATTAACACACAAAAAGATAGAAAATAAAGACACTAACAACACCTAATTAATTAATGGTAAGTTTTGATTCGAATGTTAAGTTTAAATCAATTAATTTAGGTAAATTGAGACTTATTATGATTATCCTAATAAGTTTCAAACTAAATGACTGTGTTACAAAAGTTTATTTTTTAAAACAAATAATCATAATTACAATTGGATGAGATCCTTATCTTAATTGTAAAATTAAATTTATCCCTTGTATACTCAATTGCTTCTTTTTTTATTTCTTTTTAGTTTTAACTTATTATTTAATTAATCACAATCATCATTCGATTTTGTATATTAAAATAAAAACAATCTTTGTTTCTTTAGAAATTTAACCTTATTCTATAATTACTACAATAGTACATTAAAAATTCATTTTTGAGGATTTTGAAAATGTATTAAAAAATATAAACTTATCAATATCTGATGCGAGTCGAGCATGTTAAAATAACTAGTAAATCCTACGTCCAAAGTGAATAAAGAATTAAATTAAAGTAGTTTATATATTAAAAAGAATTAATAAATTATTGTCCTGTAAACTAAGAATTAATAAATTCCTTAA
>JANIPM010425923.1:0-10792 GCA_027478405.1 Erythroxylum cassinoides | reverse complement strand
GGGCTCTCAGAACAGCATCTACTGCAGAAGGGAGTGCAAGATCACTCAGCTGCAGGCTTCTCCTCTGAACTCCTCACTAATGCAAGTATGTCAAATACATAAACTAGATTTTTGGCAAATAAGCACAAATTTTGGGAACTTGACTTTCAATAAGTCATTTTCTTGTACTAACTTCTCTTTTCACTTCAGGATTTGCTTCCCAAGCTGCAAAATTAAGTCCACAAGGTCTCCCACCTTGTCGGTCATTTACTCTAGAAGAGATAAAAGAAGCTACAAAGAACTTTGACAGCTCTACCGTGTTGGGGGAAGGTTCTAACGGGAAGGTATTATCTAGAACTTTCAAAATGTTAAACTACATGTTTTCCTGTAGAATACTTTGTAGAAACAACCTTAAACTACTGTTAATCAATGCACGCTGCAAGTTTAACTAGAGACTAAAACGAGAAGGTTATAGGGAAAGCAAACATCACGAAAAATTCTTTATCCGAGCATTTTAAATCACGCACTTATCAGAATTTACTCTTTGAAATAGAGTTCATAGTACTCTGCGTTTCGATCTGCAATTTTGTGGTTCATAGATGCCAGGAATGTTTTCGCTGACTGCTTACGTTTGGAAGTCAATTGCTTGCTGGAGGATCATGTTTTGTAACCTGCTGGTTAAAATGGATTAGTCTCATAGAAAACAGAAAATTTGTTGTCAGTGAGTTGCTCGTGGTACATTTACCATTGTTTTGAGATAATTTTCCTTGGAAAACTCCCTAAATACCATTATTATGGTTTTCCGGTGTTGACATTTTCATGATAATGGGACTCAGAACTAGACTCTGTCTTGTTACTTACGACAGGATTAGTGTTCCTGCTAGAAAAGGTTTATTTTTTGCAGTCTGCAGATGTCTGATTATCATCAACTGGATCAATTATCCAGAATCGCAAAAATAAGGGTAGTGTCCTATTCCTCATGACAAATTTGGAAACCTTTTTCCTTTTTTCTGTTTTCCAGCTTTACAAGGGAAGATTAGAGAATGGAACTCAAGTTACAATAAGGTGCCTCCCCTCATCAAAGAAATTTTCAATTAGGAATCTCAAACTCAGAATGGATTTGCTTGCGAAGCTGCGCCATCCACACTTAGTTTGCTTGTTGGGCCACTGCATTGATGGTGGACAAGATGATTACAGAGTAAACAAAGTCTTTCTCATATATGAGTATGTCTCAAATGGCAATTTTCATGCTCATATTTGCGGTAATCTTTCCAACAACCTTTGATCAACAAGCTTTTGCATCCAGTGAAACAACACTGAAGTTACTTTGAAATTTCTTCATTTTATTCTTCTATTAACTCATGGCATTCCTGCTAAGTACAGCTATGTATGTGCAGGGGACAATACTGCAAAAGCGTTAAATTGGCCAGAGAGATTGGCAGCACTTACCAGTGTTGCCAAGGCTGTGCACTTTCTGCATACTGGAATAATTCCTGGTTTCTTTAACAATAGGTTGAAGACAAACAATATCTTGCTTAATGAGCATGGGATGGCAAAGTTGAGCGATTATGGGCTGTCCATCATATCTGATGAAGCAGGAAATTGTGGGGTAAGTCTCGTCGTTTTATCGATCTATCAGTGACACTTTCGGGTCTGAAGTTGCTGATGAATTGGGTTATTTATATTCAGGAAGATGGGAGTGCGCTTAAATCACTGTAAGTGTCTCACCTTTCATTATGCAGTTGTTACTAACGCTTCAAGTTTGACATATTTAGTTGGCACACAAATAGCTTAATAATTTAACTCATGTTCAGGCAAATGAATGCGTTAGATGATGATGTTTATAGTTTTGGGTTCATTCTACTTGAATCAATTGCTGGTCCCATGATGGCTACTAAGAGAGACAAGCTTCTGCTGGATGAACTGGTATGTTTTGGAATCCTTAACTAGAGCAGATTATTTCTGACGGTTGCCTGAAAATTGCCACATCCAGCAGAAATAGTTACTCATCTTCTTAGCTATTATATCACCTGAAAACATAGGCTTAGAGGTTTGTAGGTGCTGATTTTGACATCTTATGGATTCTAATATCGAGATTTGTGATAATGCAGGCATCCTGCAACACTCCAGAAAGCCGTACAAAATTAGTAGACCCTCTTGTGCTACAAACTAGCTCTCAGGATTCTTTATCAATTGTTATAACTATAGCAACGAAGTGTGTTTGCTCTGAGTCATGGAATCGTCCATCATTCGAGGACATCCTCTGGAACTTGCAGTACGCAACTCAGGTCCAGGGTACGACAGACGGTGAACAGAGGAATGATCAGTTTAGTCCATAGCTACTCTTAAATTGTCTGTAACCTGAAAAATATTTTTCACTTTTAGGTAGCTGATATTGCCTGTGTCTAAAGATAAAAATATTCATTTATCTTCCACTTTTCAGCCTTCTAATGGAATTATAACATAACACAAAAGAAAGAAAGGCATTTTCTGCCCAGGTAGCGATTTCTAGGGTGAACTGTAATAAATCAAATTTGTGTTGTTGATTCATTTGCAGTTTTTCTATGTATAGCATTAAAGTTGCCACCTTTATTTATGCTACCATTAAGCTCGGATGTCCCGTAAAACACAATTGTTAATTTCCTTATCTTTGAATTACTGGACAATAATATTGGTTAAACGCAAACAATGGAACGAACTATAGAGCCCGTAACCTGTTCAAGGACCAAGTGGAGACAGATCCGCCGCCGTCAGAACTCAGAAGGATGTCTGCTAACCTGAGGAGCGAAAAAAAAACCGATACTTCAAGCAGTCATCCATGATGAGGAGAAGCACAAGATGGTATGTGCACAACAGGATCTCATATCTCCATATCCCAAATGGTAATCTTAATCCCCATACTCGTCACTACACACTACCAGAGCCCCATCAGCCATTAACTTCATCATCTACACTAAAGAGCACAGCTTTAGGAGTTGTCTTACTGACACACACAAGTGTTGAGTCTGAAGCTGCAGTAACAGGGTGTCTCTACTAGGGCAGTGGATGGAGCTTTGAGAAGAAGACAAAGGTTGATGGTGGGCATTGAACCTTTTCGCTTGTGTTGCTGGTGCTCAAAAGTAGGGGGCGGCGGTTTTGTTGCAAGTGCTTTGCATGCAACATCATGCATTTCTGGTCTGGTCAATGGTTTTGTGGGGAGTGGGGCCCACTATAATCACTATCTCTTGGTATCTAAATCGACGCGACAACGTGGACAGCTGGCAAGTCGTTTGGACATCGTCTATCGAAGCTGACTCACTAGCTCCACAGTCCTCACGGCTCAATCACTGAGAGTGATTACCGGCGATAACTGCCTTCCTCCTCCGATTCTCACTTGCAGTCCACTGAGATCCGCAAGAACGGTACCATAGGTGAACGAGCGCCAAAAATGGCCGGTATGTCCTCATATTTCGCCACATTTTGAACTCTAGATCTTGTAATTTGTTGTTTGTTTTTTCTGGTTTTGTTAGATAACCTTATTGGGATTTTAGAATGATAATCGTTCTATTGTCTGCAATTGATAAAAATCGCATTTGGCGGTACTTAGGCAAGGAATCTTTGAGTGGATCTAGTTCGAATTTGTGGTTGGCTTCTAATCCCAGCAAGAGATGGGCCGAGGTTTTCTTCCTTTGCTATACTCCGTTTTGGCTCAGTCTATGTTTGGGCATTGTTGTTCCTTACAAGCTCTACGAGGTAATCAAACCATTGTTTTGCGTTTAGCTGATAAAAATATTTGATCTAGAATTATTGTTCGAGTAATAATGCCAATCAGTCTATATATGATCTATTTGCTTGGATTTTTGGTATTTGATTCGTTAATGTATAGTCTTTATGTCTTTAGTTGACTTGACTGGAACAAGTGAATGGTCCACTTGTAGTTCTGGTGATTTAGTTCGTTAAACTGCTGCCGATTTTTGGTGTTTCAGGGTAATGGGATTGTATGATGTTGTAGAATTAGCAAAACAAGTCGGGGCTTGGATTTATCTTCTACAAAATAGGATCAGCTGATCTTTCATCTATGCATTCTTTTGTCAAATGTTGGGAATTTTCTTAAGAGTATATAGAAATTGTGAATGAGGAATTTCCACTCTCTGATTTACTTTCGTTCTCTCTGAACATACACTTGTGCACAGTGGCCAATCACATTTGCAATACAGAACTTGTTCTGAACACATCTTTATTGAAAATTTACAGAGGTTTACAGAACTGGAATACTTCCTACTGGCTTTAGTTTCAGCAGCTCCTTCATTCTTAATACCTGCTTTATGGGTTGGAAAGGTTAGGTTCTTCATTATGCTATATGATCTCTTTATTTCTTTCTGAGAACTTTTTGTGCTCTTTCCTAAATTTTCCCTTGTATGTCCTTATTTCATTTTGTGTTTAATTATCCTTGCTGCTTTTTTTTTAATAATTTCCTTTGGATTTTTCACAGGCTGATAGAAGCTTGTCCTGGAAAGATCGCTATTGGGTTAAGGCAAGTGCTTTTCCCTTGTTAGACTTTCGCATCATTGTGCAAAGAGTTTGTCTAGCCATTCGGAATATTGGTCTTGCATCCTTTGACTGATACTTGATGTGGCTTTACGTATCAAGCTATTCGGAAGTGTCATACCTTTTTTTGTTTGAATAGCATTTGGGTGGTTCAAACATTTCCATAAGATTGCATTTAATATTTCGCAAATCGCAATTATTAGCACTCACGTTCTACTTATTTGCCAAATTGATAATCTTCCAGTTTCTGGATAAGGTTAAGGTTATTGTAAAGGTTGCAAAAATGGATAGGAAATTGGATGACACATTGTTGTGCTACTTTTCTTCTCGTCAATTTTGAATTGGTTGTTAAGAACATTAATTTCTTACGAGTTGGTTGTTATGAATATTAGTTTCTGAACACGTTTATTAGATATTAGGAAATTTCAGTTTTAAGAAAAATAATTATAAGTTCTTAGCCTGAACTGTGAATTTTCTTTGTGGCAGGCCAGTCTATGGATAATCATTTTTAGCTATGTTGGAAATTACTTTTGGACTCACTATTTCTTCTCGGTTCTGGGGGCTTCTTACACATTTCCATCTTGGAAGATGAACAATGTGAGCTACAAAGCATGAAAGTTTTATTAACCCAGTCGTTCTACTTTCAACTCAGTTCATTTAATTGTCATTTGTAGGTGCCACATACAACTTTCCTAATGACACATGTTTGCTTCCTGTTCTACCATGTCTCCTCAAACATGACACTGCGAAGATTACGGCATACCATTTCTCACTTGCCGGATAAAATTCGGTGGGCTACTGAGGCAGCTTGGATTTTGGCCCTCTCGTACTTCATTGCATACCTGGAGACAATAGCCATAGCTAATGTATGTGGTAACATCTACATGTCTGTTAACCTTATCACTGCTTGACCCATATATGGATTGACCATTGGGCATGACATTTGGAGCATTTGCAGTTCCCTTACTATGACTTTGTGGATCGTGCTGCAATGTACCAAATTGGATGCTTATTTTATGCCATATACTTCCTTGTGAGCTTCCCAATGTTTCTGAGGTAAGTACGAAACCCACAAGTAATTTACTTGTTTCCGATGGAGATCTTGCATTGCGAACCTGCAGTCATATGTTTGTTGTTATCAGTGTTCTAACTCTTGTATTGGGATTTATTGTGTGCAGGATTGATGAGAAAGCTAGCGACTCATGGGACTTGCCAAGAGTGGCTATTGATGCTCTAGGTGCTGCCATGCTAGTTACTATAATACTTGATTTGTGGCGCATCTTTCTGGGCCCTATTGTTCCTCTTCCAACTGGGAAAGAATGTGTGCAGCCAGGTCTGGTCTGGTTTCCTGGACACGCCAAATGATCTTTTTTGACAACTTCATTGCAGAATGGTGACCTGATTCGAGTTTCGGTCGGTAGAGCAAGAACCAACCGAGAGAGCTTGTCATTAACATTGTAACAACAACACTAGATGTTCTTTCTGCAACATTAGATCGCTGTTTTGTTCTTTCTGAGATTTTAACGGCGGCATTCCACTGATCAAGCAGTCTTCAAAGTCCTTTTTCTTACGTGGCTCTGATCCAGGGACGGAGCCAGACTCGACTCTAAGGGGGGGCCAGAGGCCAACATCTAAATGTCAAAAATTTTTTTAAGAGGGGCCACTTATATTTATAATTTTAAAAATATTAATTATATAAGTAATTTTTTTTAAAAAAAATTTGAAAGGGGGGCTATGGCCCCCCTCCCTTATAACATAGCTCCGTCACTGCTCTGATCGTTTCAGACTGTAACTAGACTTCACCAAATAGTGGGACATGATCCTCTGTTCCATTGTTCCATTTTTTATGTACCAATTTTGTCTCATTTTATCTCAACCATTTATTTTTATGGGACCTACATAAATAGATAGTTAAGATGAAATAGAATAAGATTGGTACATAAAAAATGAGACAAAGGATCTGAGGGGGTGTTATCAAGTATCTGATCTAGGCACAAACCCTATGATAAAAGTATGACATTCAAAAATTAAGGTATAATAAGAGACAGATTGATGGACTTAAATACTATAAATAGGCTTCTATTGAGTGATAGTTTCCCAGCGATTTATGCAGGGATGTTAATATTGCCCCGGTTCGGTCTAATTTTGTCCTAAATTGATTGGGTTATTGGTAGGCTATGGGCCAAAAGTGGTCAGCCTCATCGTAACTTAAAAAATAACGTTTTAAAAAGAGGTGGGTTGGGGGTTTGCCAAGAGGCCATGGGTCGGTTAGCCTATGATCGGGTCGGGCTATAGGTCGACTAGTCCCAATCTATAAGGCCACGGGCTACTTAGTCCATGGCCAGGGTAGGCCGGGTCAGGAGCAGCCTAGGCATTGACATCCCTAGAGGCATTGACATCCCTAGATTTATGTGACAATTTTAACTAGTGTTAGGCATAAAAGTATTACAACCCACATATCCAATGCCTTAAAAGATTAGAATATTTGCATAAATAAGTTTCTATTAAGTAATAATTTTATAATGATTTGCGTTACAATGGTTCGAAAGTCTTTCAATTGAATTGATATTTGCTAGAATTTATTGTAAAATAAATATATTATTATAATTCTAAAAGTAGCACTATAAAGTTGCTAATTGAACTTCAAACATTACAATATCTTATGCAAAAATTGTGAATTGACTTCCAATTATATTAAGATTCATATATACGAGATCATTATATTTGAATTTTATTTTTAAAAATATATTTTTGTATAATATTATTTAATTAATTATTATTTCTCGTTTATTTTTTAAAAAAATTTTATATATTAAAATTTGACACTTTGTCCTTCATTTCTAGATGCACGAAAAGCTAACGGAATATAAAAAATGAAGTTACGTAAAATAGAAAATATAATAGATGCTAATATTTAAAATGTAAATATTAAAATAATAAAAGATAAATTTATAAAGTATTCAACATCTTTAACCTAATTTTTTTTTATACAAAGGAAAGATAAAACCAAAAATCAATTACAAGCTAACTAGAGCATATTTCGGCGGTACAAGGCGTCTTGCTTGTCTCGGTGAATGAGCTCCAATACTGTCAGTGGAGGCTCCTAGAAAATATGCAATCTTGGACTGACTAGGGCTATGATTGAGGCCAGGTGGTCCATACACTGGTTCCTTTCACGATGAACGTGTTGAAATTGCACCTCCCGAGCTTGTTACAGTAATCCACGGGTACCTATCACCAAAATTTGCTCATCAGATAAAGTTGTATTGGATGAAGACAATATGTTTATAACTTCGAAGGAATCCACTTCTACGATGACTCATCGATATCCCAGTGTTCAAGCCAAAGTGAGACCTGATTAGACTCCCCAGAGTTCTGCAGTGAGCGGCGATCCTCTTGCAATGTGTTTTATAAACCCACCGATATTTAACTTAACCCAGTCCTCTGGCGGTTTGGTTCACCCAACTAACCTACCCATGGGTAATCCTTGGGTTGGAAACACACAACTTTTCGTTACCCTTGCCCATTCTATCCATTCTACTTACTCCAGCACGACTCTGTTACCTGCTTCCGACCAAACAAAGTCAGTGTCAAACTCACTTTTGTTTCGCCGGTAACATAGGAACTAGCAGTCTACTCGTAATATTACAATATATAGATAGCTAAACTATAAATTGTCCAGGTATGTGATACCTTAGTGTTAAATCCCATAGTACTAATTGTGGAATCATGTAAGTATTGATAAGCTTTGATCAATGTTTCATACTCAGGATGACATAACAAGACAAAAACTTGCAAGTAGGCAAAGAAAACGAACATTGTCAATAAGTTGACATGCATTGGTGCACTTTGGTATAAATCTTCAACGAAATGTAAAATTCAGATATGAGACCAAAAGATAGTTTAAGATGGACCATGGTTGAAGGATAGTCATATCACAAGCACGAGAGAGATATATGAGAACTTTAAGGACTTAATCTATGCTCAAATAAATGGATTATAACTATCGAACTTGACGTGAGTAAGTATTAGATAAAACCAATGTTTTACGAAAAACTTTAGGCTTGAATAACTCATCATCATGGATAGAGATCAAAAAGAGGTATTGAATGATGTGATGATAGATAAGATCGTAGTAAATATACATCAACTTTGAGAGATAAAGAACATTTGGGAGGATCATTTGAAGATAGTGGAGTTATTTATGGATATAGATATATCTTTCCTAATTAAATATAATCTTTTATCTTATTAGTTATGATATAGCTAAATCTTATCAAATAGTGTCCTATTTAGATAGGATGTCATCTAATTGGTTAATGTAATGTAATCCGATAAGGAAATAAGTGATGTAGTTAGTTCAGTTCAATTAAGATTATGAACTATAAAGTTAGAGATACTTATAAATAGCTTATTCGAGTCTCTCTCCTGAAAGACAGATAGAGAAAAAGGGAATACATTGAGAAAGAGCATTCTTTTATATACTTCTAAGGAAGTAATAAATGTTAGTTTTTACTATAACTCTTGTGTATTTGTTGTGCCTATGGTTACTTAATAATTTTGTAGTATTCTTACTCAAGTGTGTAATTAAACACTTTAAGAATCGTGAGACATTCAAGAATAAGATTTTGTTAGTCAACTATCATATGGAAAGACTAAGTTTTGCTTAAATAGACCTAAGTGAGATTACATGTAAAGGAACATATGTGACTTTGGTATGAATTTGGTGTCTAGAAAAACTTTGTAACACCTAAATTAGTGTTGCAACTCCACATTCAAAATTTTCAATTTTCAATTAATTAGAATTCTTTATTAAATACAATTTTTTTATTAGTTAAACTAGGAATTTTATGAGAATCATATCATATAACTACAATGGTTTTACCATATCCAATATAAAGTTTTATTAAACAAAAGGTTTAAATTTGCAGCTTAATTGTAATCAAATTAATTTTGATTGTTTTGAAATGATTTTGAAGATACCTCTCACAAATGAAAAGTATGAAATAATCATATAAAAGTATTTATGTGTATATAATAAAATAAGGGCTTGTTTATTATGATTTATGTTTTTAGTTTCTTGTTTTTTTTTCTACGATAACAACAACGTTTCAATAGAAATTCACTTGAAATGTGAAGTTTGGAGAGGTATAGAAGTACACAACCTTGGCCTCACAAAAACAGAAGAAAAAAGAAGAAATTTTTTGAAGAAAACAAAAGTAAAAAAAACAAATAATTTTATTAAAAATAAAAATAAAGAAATTAGAATCAAAATAAGTAAATAAATAAAGTAACATACAAAACAAATAAATAAAATAACTAAATGAGAAAGCATTACAAATCAAAGTAATTAAGCTAAATACGAGACAAAAGAATCAAAGAAAATGTTATCTATGAAAAAAGAAGGATCTCTCTATGTAAGATCTTCTACCTGTATCTTATTTTGTCAAAGTTTCTTATTAAGGACCTGGTTCTCGATAAGTTTTAGTAGGGCTATATCAGATCTGATCACTTTTATCAAATTCTTCTTAGGTCTTTATCTTTTTCTTTTACAGTCTCTACGTACAATCTTCTCGTATATTATCATTGGAATGTCAAGATGTCTCTTCTTAACATGTTTGAATTATCTAAACCTTTTCTCCCTTAATTAACCATTGATGTTACCCTCCCTTATCTTTTCTCTCCCCACTATGTTTATGTCTTTATCTTTTCTTGCAAAGTTGTACGTCTAACGAAGTATCATCATCTTTGTCATCATTAACTTGTGATTATGTACTTATTTGATGAGTCGACACTTCACGCTATAGAATATGACCGACCTAATTACTAAATGATAGAATTTACGTTTTACCTTGAGTAGTATCTTCAGAAACAGTCTCTTTATTAGGTAGGGGTAAGCTTATGTACTATTGGACTTCCTTAGACCTCACATTTTAGTAGGATTTTCACTAGATGTTGTTGTTGTTATTGTTGTTTGTACCCTAAGTGGTATCTTCTTATCACATAAAACTCACAATGTGTCACCTTGATTTGATACAGTGAATTATATCGTTATCTATCTCTCGATTGTTTTGAATGATGAATCTAAAGTACTTAAAGCAATCTTTTTGTAATATAACTTTTAAACCAATCTTTATATCTACATTGGATGCAATTCTATAACTCGAAAAGTTATACTTTAAATACTCAGTCTTAGTTCTGTTTAATTTAAAAAATTTCAACTTCAAATTTAATATAAAAAATCTTCATTTTTCATAATTTATAAAATTATAAAAAATTTGTTTTC
>JANIPM010425817.1:0-10798 GCA_027478405.1 Erythroxylum cassinoides | reverse complement strand
TCCGCAGGGATAGTTCCAATTTAGAAAGGGGACAAATTTAGTCTAATGCAATGTCCACGAAACGATTTGGATCTTAAGGACATGGAATCTATTCCTTATGCGTCAATAGTTGGGAGCTTAATGTATGCTCAAACATGCACCAGGCTAGATATCAGTTTTTTATTGGAATGCCAGGACGATATAAAAGTAATCCTGGACTAGACCACTGGAAAACTACAAAGAAAGTCCTTAGATACTTGCAAGGCATCAAAGACTATATGCTCACATATAGAAAATCAACCCATCTCGAAGTGATAGGTTACTTGGATTTAGACTATGCCGGTTGTGTAGACTCACGAAAATCTTCATTCGATTACATGTTCCTATTAGCTAGAGGAGTAGTTTCATGGAAAAGTGAAAAGCAGTCCATCATTGCTACTTTCATTATAGAGGCTGAATTTGTGGCATGCTTTGAGGCCACAGTTCATGGATTGTGATTACGTAACTTTATCTTAGGTCTTGGCCTTGTCGACAGTATTACCAAACTGTTAAGAATTTACTGTGATAATTTCGCAGCCATATTCTTCTCTAAGAATGACAATATTCAAAGGGTGCGAAACATATAGATTTGAAATATTTGTCTGTGAAAGAAGAAGTGCACAAACATAAAATATCAATTGAACATATTGGTACTGATCTTATGATGGCAGATCCATTAATTAATGGCTTACCACCCAAAACATATATTGGTCATGTTGAACGGATGGGACTTATAGATAAGTCCTTGTTAGCATAGTCTTCTGACATGTATATATACATATAATTGTCTTGCTCGAATTGTTATGACACTTTTGAATTCAATTACGGTCATATATTTTTGCTCACTTACTGGTTATCCATATTATGTTATATACAATAATTATTATTTATGAGATAACAATTACCGACTTAAAGTTTGTTGAGATGAGTTGATTCTGTAATACATGGAAAGAATCAGGTTATATAACTTGTGACCACCATGATCCGATCAGCTTAATTCATTTAAGGATGACTTGATCGATTCAATGTATTGTGTGCACTTAAAGTTTTATTATTGGATCCCTAAGTCGTAACATGGGCCAAGTGGGAGATTGTTAGACTATTTTATGTCCTATGTGACTACTATGAAAAGAAACCAAAATAATGGTTATTGAGTATTACATAATGGATCTCAAATGGGTCACAGACCTCTCTCATTCAACACTAAATCATCGTACTAGTTGGTGAACCATCATGATGATTCGTGAACCAACATAATGGTTTGTGAAGCGATATGATGATTGGAACAATTCGTATATAAGTTTTAGAAAAACTTATGAATAAATACTGAATTATTATCTTAACCATTGAAGAAACATAAAAAAGAAAGCAGAGAGGGAATAAAAAAAAGCCGTACAGAAAGAACATCAAATCATGGATATAGGTACGCTGAACTTAATCGATCCTTAAATGTCTTTCATGAAGATCCATGAAAAATCCCTGGACTGTTGAATTTTCCAAAAATTTCGATTATAAAGATGATAGGCTTTTACCCATTTGATCCATAAGGTTGTTTGATCTGTAAATAGCATATCCTCTTGAACAACAATACGTTCTGCATTTGAGTGATAGGAATAATCCCATTTCCCCTAGTTGTGATGAAAGAGTTAGATCAGACCATTTCACCTTGACTTGCTTTCCATTCTCATTTTTTCCAAACCATAAAAACGCTTCGAGTATACGCTTCATCTCTTAATGACCCTTTTAGGAAGAATTAAGTGTGTCGACCAATGAAGATGCATATTATTCATCACTGATCGTATTAGAGTTAACTTGTCTGCTACAAATACAAATTTATGTTGCCATACATTTATTATGACTTTAATTTTCTCAATCATGGAAAGAGAGTTACAAAACTTAGGCTTACCAAACGTTATTGAGACGCCTAGATAAGTGAATGGTAGAGAATGCAACACAAATCCCACTAGTTGACTAAGTTGCTCAGGGTCCTTAACGTCCAAAAGATACTTATAGTCCACTCTTGTATGTAGTTAGTTCCCAACCAAACTACATTGAAAACTTCTGCATTATGTTCATCAACATCTGGATTAAATTGAAAAGTAGAACATGAGAATATAACTTAAATACATAGGCTCACAACTTTGCTCATTCTTGATATTTATTTATCCAAAAAAATACTTATACATTCAAGTAAACACAAATCTTCAGGAGTAAAAAAATATAATGCTAAGCAAAAAAATTGATAAGTGATTTGTAACATAGTTAACATAATCCAAATAAAAGGCTAAGCCTTAAAAATTGGGTATACTTAGGGTAAGGTAAAGTTAATGAAAAGGCTACAAACAAGTGTAATACAAAAGCCCTTTCATTTTAATGCCTTTAACTTAAAAATTATGGTCTTAATAAGCATATCTAAAACAAGTTCTAGAATCATCCAAGTATGCATGATATTCACCTAATGAAAGCAAAAAGCATAATATAATGATAAATGCTCATAGGCTCAAAACCTCACAATTCAAGCTTCTGTGTGCAAAATTCTAGGCACTTTCTTCAATTTAATAATCAAAACATGCATTCAAAAGAAATCCATCTAATAGTGCTTTCATCCTTTCATATTCTAAATTAATTATATAATTCAAAACAACTCAAAATCTTTTAATATAAGAACAAATAAATTAGAGATCTTTAGAAAGAAGAATCAATAAATAAAAATTAAAGATTTGTTTTAGTCAAAACTTAATTTCATAACTAAAATTACTATGAAAATAAAAAAAAAACTCAAATCAATTATATCTATGAATAGAAATTTTGATTTAGAATATTCACAATAAAAACAAAAATATAATATCAATTTAGTATGGTCAATCCCTTGCTAACTATCAAGATAAAATAAATTAGAAAGAAAAGAAAAAAGAAAAAATTTCACTATCAAGCATCATATGATTACTTTGCCCTTGTCGATGGAATGGGAATGTTCGTGTCTAGGATATCCTAGGATGTTGCCTCTATAATAGTTAGAGCATCTAACTACTGAGGAGTTATTGATGGTGAAGCAACTCCCTGTAGTGGAGGTGGTATCACGACTCCTAAGTGCCCTAAGATCTTTACAACCACCTCCTCTATCCATCAATCTTGTGCCTCCAATTAGGCCATATAGTTTGTTAACTCCCATTGCTCCTCTCGAATGGTTTATTATACCATTATTTTCTACCCTATGTATCTCTCCAACTTGATGATCTTTGATTGGTGTTGAAGTGGAGGTGTAGCTGCTCTTCTAGATGTGCATGCATTATCCAGGTAGTGATCTTGATGCTCGAGCTTTACAAAGGGTATCCTATCACTATTGCTACTCGTGTGTATTAGGGCGATTCCCTTCTTCTTCACTAAGGGGGTGCTTAGTTCACAGAAAGTAATGAGAATGGGCATAGGAATGAATATAGTGAGGAATGAGAATAAATATAATCATTATAATTATGATGGTTAGTTAAGATGAAAGAATGATCACCATTACCTTTGATGGTGGTTGGTTTGTTAAAAATCTTGAGAAATAAAAATTTGTTAAATTTTTTATATCAAATTTTAAATACATTTTAATTAATTATATTTTATACACCCTATTTATAATGACATAATGCTTAAAATCAAGTATATTGCAGTTTTTCATTTCCAATAGCTCTTGAAGAAAAAATACTCGAGTATTTTCTTACATCAACATATCATTAGTTACATAATATCCTCAAAATATAGTTTAATAATCCAAAATATTGTATAATTTTTCGACATAATCATAATATCCACCATTCTATTGCTATAGTAAAATCAAGTAACATAGTTTAATACAATTTACATTCCTTTGATTATGCAAATGATATAAAATATCTATTGTATACACAACACCTTAATCAAAAGCCTTCAATTGATGAAAAATAACCAGGTTAACACTATAAACATTGTTTGCATCATAACTACAAAAGACCTAACTAATACAAAATAACCAGGTTAGGAAACTTCAATTGCATCATAAGTGTATAATACTGACAATACACTTGATGAAAAATTAAAAACATAAGATTCTCAGTTACAATACACTTGATGAACAATTAATGGCAAAAATGACCATAAGGGCCCAAAAATCAAGTTTTTAGAACAAGATTAGAAAACAACGTAAAAGAGGGCCACTGTAAAGAAAGAAACATGAATCTCCTTTGGAACGTTAATCTCCAGAAACAACTTACTTCTTAGGCATTGCCTTCTCATCAGATTTGTAACTCTAATCTATTCCTTTCAATGTAGCGTTCTCCAGAGGATCACCAACTTGTAAGCAGTTACAAGATATTTAACATATAATAGCTAGATAAGTTGTTGTATGTCTTAGTTGACATAAAAAGTATACCAATTGATGGGAAAAATTGAAGCAACTATTACAATTCCCTAATGCTACTGGCATAGGAATGCACACTAATATTTGACAATTCTAGAGGAGGAAAGCATGAACTTTCTATTATTGTGAATGCTTAGTCTTTAAAGCATCAAATAGAGGAACAATGTTTTCATTTGCATATTTTCAAAGTAACATTGAAAACCTTAAATCAAACAGTCAATTTCATACTTATCTTTTTTTAGGATTTTTTCTCAATATCATAATTGATATCATTTCCCATTCTTGTTAAGTTTGAGTTGAGGGCAAGAAGGGAATCAATAATCTCTTCAGCGTAGCGATAGGTGCGCAATAGCATGTGAACAATTTGTTGAATTTGATAATTTCTTATACAATTAAGAGATGCAATTCTTTTCCTCCCATTATGGGTATTCATAAGCAATAAGTAATTTACCAGAGAAACCGCATCATATTCCTTTCATACCCTAGTATGAACAGGTGATTTCATTCTCACAGTACCAGACTACTAACAATTTTGATTAGTACTTAAGAGAATTAGCTTCAGCATACCAGCTTGTTGTTAACGAAAACCAAGGCATGACAAGATGTAAGAATTTTTAGAGTACGGGTGGGCACTTTGCTCTATTAGACTCTAGTTCGGAATTATCATTGAACCCAACAACTCCGCAGAACTCCTAAAAGCTATGGCAGCACTTAATAGGAAGTAAAAGTTATTGCAATTGAAGAGCATAATAGCACATTCACCAATCAACATACCATGTCATTAGATGTGAGAGTTCCAGTTTTATCAAAACAACAAATGCCAACCTGAGGACACAAACAACAAAAATGTCACCTTAACAATATAAATTTAGACTCACTATAGATCAACTTCCAATATAGCTTTCCACACGTGCCTATGTCCTACCAGAATATCAAGAAATTTCAGCATACAAGTAACTTTAATATCCATTGTCTCATTCACAAACGAATTTAAACTAGTTACTATGTCATAGCAGATATTAACCCAAACCTTTGTTCCCACATAGCAAAAAGAAAATAAATCATCATCAAATTAAAGGCAAAGAAAATGAACATGTCATCTGCCTAACATAAAACCATAACCTCTGAAAAGGTTACTAACGAACCATACAAAACTGAGACGCATACAAAACCAAAATCCACATTCTTCTTCAAAGCAAACTCACCTTCCCAGCAAAAGGAATACAAAAAGGCTCTGTGCAAAATATCCCACTTCTAAAGCAATTAGAGATGTATTGATAGCTATGGATAATTCCATTGGCAACTCAGGTGGGATCACAGAAGTTATAATCAGTGACCAACTTAGAAGAAGTTTGTATTTACTCCTTGTTGGATCTTCAAGTATCTATACCAAATAAACTTCATCATCAAATGCTAGACATAAATTGAAAAACATTAGCTCAAGCAAGAAGATATATTCACCTTTTTAAGCACATAACCAGCAGCAATCAATGCAAACACAACTAGGAACTGAATAAATAACCCACTTTCCCAACTGATGGTTGATACCTTCAACAAAAAGGACAAAACACGGTTTCAAATATTAAAAAAATAAACATTTACATAAACTTCAATGATTCAGACATAAAGAAAACCAAAACATTCAGTTACACTTTCTGGAGAGAATAGAATGGTCCTCATCACTTCGATAATACTTAAAAGGAAAGGTTAGCTACAAAATACATAAACCTTAAGAATGTACATAAGCAAAAATACATACCATTCTGTAGGAAAAGGGAAAAATCAAAAGATTCATAAAAGCCATTTAAGTAGAGAAATCTAGCTTTATATATGGAATTTTATCAAGTAGAGAAGCTCTACTTTTATAGTAGTGCACAAAACAAAGCAAAAGGCTAACCTTTTATTACAGAAGCAGACCATAAAAGAGTAAGGCCTAGAAACAAAAGGAAGAAGAACGGACCCCACAGATCCCAATCTCTCAAAATCTTTCCCAAATCCTATCGGTATAGGTTGGGCAATACCACGAGCTTCAAATTGTTCACGACCTTAGACAGATCTCTCTGCACCGTGTCCCAAACAGGCTCTGTCAATGCATTCAGTGGAGATCTAAACCTGTTTGATCCATTGGAATTGTTTGAAGTACCCAAAGGCCAAGGTGGAGGAAAAACTAGTGGAAGCTGCAGGGATTGTTTCCGGTTTTCACGGAAGAGAAAGGTAGGTAAGAGAGTGAAGATAGTGTTCATAGTCGCAGCAAAATCTCGCACTAGAAAATATAACAATGACTCCCATTCCTCTGAATTACCAGGGGAATAGAGTATTGCCAAAATCGGGTAATGAAAATGTTACCTCTTCAATGATAGATTGATACCAAACGTAAGTTTTCATTTCATACCCATACCTTTTTTCTCATTACCCCCAAACAACCATACCCTAAGACTAGAATGTCACTATATAATTGACTTCCATATAACTGCAAGCTCATAGGCTCCCATTAGGAAGTACATTATGAAGTAAATCACTTGTTAATATAGAAATCGGGATATGATATGTAACTACACAAGAAGGGGGTTGAATTGGGTAATCTTTTTGAAAATATTAATCTTTTGAGATTTCTTGAATTTCTTTACGAAAATTCAAATGATTACTAAAACACTTTGCTAAAGTTGATAAGCAATATAATCGTAAGTAATATTATCTACTTTGTCTAACAACAAAAAATTAAAAGTAAGGGTTAGAGAATAGACATTGTGATTTTATAATGATTTACCCCAAACTTTGGGCTACGTCTGGTCCTCAGAGTTAGTCTGAGATTTCACTATACTCTTTAACTTTACAGGTATTCTTTCTACACTTGTAGAGCCTCTTTAGGTCTCTCTCATAAAGTATTCTTTATCAGTTGTATTAGCCTCTCCAGGCTCTAGCCCTCCTTTCTCTCTCTAAGAAAAGTATTTTTGAGCTTTAGGTTACAGATGTATTTGCTCACTTCTTTCTCACTTTGAATATAGAATATTTACTAATGTAAAAGCATTTGTTGTCTTAGTCTTTGTATTCATTTTACCCTCTATCCACCTATATATTCATTTCCAACTTCACTTTTTCATTTACTTTCATTTTAAATTTATCTAGAACTAGTATTTATAGCCTAAGTCTCCAACTGTCTTCTTGAAAACAACTTCTTGAATTTTCTAGAAACGGTTATTAGTTGAGTCCTGTAACTAACTCCAACTAAATAACTTTATGATGTTCTAGAATATCTTCATTTTGTATCGTCTGGAATCATGTTTCTTTTGTTATTATGTTTTGTCTATTATTTCGCTTCGTCTATTATATCACTTTTTTATTATCGCGCTTCGTTTGTTGTTACGCTTCATCTGGTGTCACGCTTTCATCTGGTGTTGCGCTTTCATCTTGTGTTGTGCTTTCGTCTAGTGTTGCATTTTCATCTTGTGTAGCACTTTCGTCTAATGTAGCGCTTTCGTCTAGTGTAGAGCTTCATCTTGTGTAGCGCTTTCGTCTTGTGTAGCGCTTCGTCTGGTGTAGTGCTTTGTATGATGTTGACTGCGCACCTTCTGAGTTGACTAAGTGTTACTTACTTTTTTCTGCACACTTAACAAACCTATCAAAACAGTTCATACATTTATAAGATTATTATTATTTGATTGTCATCAAAATTAATAAAAGTGAAGTCCTCTTGACTTAATAGATTGGCCCCTATTGACTTTACCTCCTTTAAACTATCCCCATTGCTTTTAATATCAGCGCCATCCTAGGTATTCATATATAGACTAAGGTGTACTCGAGATGAATGTGGACCTTCTTTCCCATGCTGTACAGATATAACATATCTGCCTTCCCTACCATTCTAGTGTTATCTCTTCTCCCACTAATCATATAGCTAATCAGCATTTTCATATACCTTACCACTAGAGATATTATATATGTCACCTTGGACCTTACTAGATCATAAAACCATTGACTGTTGATGCCATAGTGTCTTCTCTATATATCTATCTGAAAACTGAACTAATAATGCAATGTACTCCTTAATGATGACGTACTCCTCGAGTACAAACCCATTTACAACGAGAATTGAGTGCGCTCAAACTATGTATCTCTTTAAGCATCCAAAACTATATAATTTTGTCTATATCCCAGGTATAATATTGCTTCTCTATTAAGAAGGTGGTGAGGAACTCCAAGGTTGACTTTATATAAGTAGGCTCCTAAGTCGTGAAAAATTATTCCCATCCACTAATATTAATCAGCTCTTGGACTCGTTGACTAAGTTTGATCTAGTCTAACACCTCCTAGTCAATGCTTCGACTCTCTTTGAAAGTCTTAGACCTAGGCCTCTTAAACCTTGTAATATGAGCATTGGCACTATGAAATGTAGCATAGGATGCGTGGCGGTTGTAGGATATACAGGAGTTGGCTATAGGGTTGGTTGTTGTAAACTACCCTTGCCTTCTACCTCTTCCTTGGAACCCTCTTTTATCTCCTTTAGTCTGGTGTGTTTTTCCTCGACGCTATCATTCTATGAAATATGAAAATAATACAAAATTGCCAAAAACAAAGGAAATATATATATATATTAAATCACAACAAATAAACACCAAAGTAATATCTCATAACTAATTAGTTATGGATTAATAACAAATAGCATAAATAAATCCCATAAACCATAAATTAACCCATAACTATCACAAATATAACAACATTATCCCCAAAACATTCAAATTAACCACAAACGCCCTATGTATCAGTTAATTACGAAAATTAAAATTAATTGACTAATCACCCTAATTAAAATCAAAATTTCACAAAATCAGTCAATTAAGACATATAAAGGCCCAACAAAAATATATAACACACGAAACGTAAGAAATTGCACAATTAAATTCATGAAAAATCATCCAACAACACACAAAAATCATTAGAAAATCAATTTAAATAATGTAAAATAGCTCATTCACCAAATAAATGTAATAAAATCTTACAATCACTTGTGTAATCTCATAAAACTAAAAAAAAACACCTAACACGTGCAAAACAGTGAAATCAAACACCCATTCATTCAAAAAATTGAAAAATAATTCAAAAAATGAAATAATTGAGGAGCATACTTAAATCAATGAAATAAAAACATAAGTGGGGAGATTGTTTTTGCAATATAGGTGAGAGAAAGAGGACCATATGAGGGAAATGTGAAAATGTAGGTTTGGGTAGCAAGGAGAGTGATTTAAAGTAATTTTGTTCAACATAGGCAACAACATGACTATATAGCTAGCCCATGTTGAACACATTAGGATAAACTTTACTGGACACGAGCATGTTGGGCCAAAAATGGCATGTAGGACTTTACATCAATCTTCATCCCATATGTATTATGACAGAGTGTAACATAATCTAGAACATAAGCATGTATCTAGGTTATGCTAGAACAAAAACGATAATAAATAACAAGTGTGTTGGGATTGATATAACTATGTTTACACTAAATTTTAAAAACTTAAAATCTACATAGTCACTAACACAGGCATGCAACTCTTTTTGACCTATTGAAAAAAACATCAAAAAAAGAAATAGAATGGAACATATTCACTCATATAGGTGTGTTGGTGGTCGTGTTTCTTATTGTTTCTTAAACACTTACTTGATTTTGGCAATATGGACATGTATATGGGTGTATAGATTACTGATGATGATATTTTTAATAGAATAATCTCTGAAACTGGTATGTTGATGACTGTATGACTATAATATTTTGACACTTATTCTCTAAGTGGAACATAGCCATTTCTTTAATCAACATAGTTATGTAACTTAACACAGCCATAAACTTATACATGTTGATATGTGTGTTACTCTTTGTAACTTTTTAAGTTAGCCAATTTTACACCTACTTTTGTTATGAACCAAAACACAAACCCAAAGTATAAAAGATGAAAATAGTACCCATATAACCATAAACTGAATGAAAATTTTATACTAAATCACAAAATTTACATAGATAAAAGTTAAATTATGAAAAATTAAGACCTAAAAACCTCGAATAAAACTAACTGAAATAAAACTATCATATTAAAAACTTAGGTGCCTGTTGGGCGCCGTTGCCAGAACCCAACTCTTGCAAAATCATGAAGCCTTGAGCGTATTATCCGATAAGGTTATTTCCAAAAAACCACTATGCCATCATCCCACAAGGGTGGCGTGCCCATGACAATCAAACGTCAAAACAAACTTATTACTTTAATACTGGATCCTATTTTTGAAAGTGAAATCCAACTCTTGCGGAAAAATCATAAGACTCTCATATCTTTATTTCATCATACTTTTTAATACATTACATACAACTAATTTTCATCATTCACATTTCAATACTCTCAAAACAAAAGGTTT
>JANIPM010425798.1:0-10799 GCA_027478405.1 Erythroxylum cassinoides | reverse complement strand
TTTACAAAAGAATACAAGAAGGTAAGGTTACTTTCCTAATCCTGTATGTTGATGACATTCTGCTCATTGGGAATGATATGGGAATGTTATCTGCGGTTAAGGGATGGCTGAATGAACAGTTTTCAATGAAGGATTTGGGAGAGGCTACCTATTTTGTAACACCCCACTCCCGCATGACCCGAACCCGACATCGATGGTGATATCCGAGTCCATGCCTCGCGAGCGTGGCGTGCTACATCACTATGTCAAAACTCAGAATAATTTTTTTTTCTTTAACACATACACATACACACATTATAAATTAAGTGGAAAACAATTTACATAAACAATTCAATGGCCTCAGGGCCCTTTTCATAAATACAATTTATTTCAGTCTGTTGACTTTATAAACTGACTTAATCATTAATACAAAAATTCAGAAAATAAAATACACTAATGCAGACGTGAACTGATCCCAACCACTTCTCTATTTCATTAACCAGCAGATGCCATACGCCCGTTGCCTAACGGGGTATTCTTTTGAGTTCTGAAAAATAATTGCAAATTTTGGGTGAGTTTTGCGAACTCAGTGAGAAACCATCTTCGATGGTTCACTCAATTCATGCAAGACATCGTTCCATATAACATATATTCACATTGTTGCATCTTTAATCATATTGCACAACTTCACTTGAACATAGACCATTTACACATTTCACACAGTTAGACATACATAACCAATTAAATGCATAAACATCCATAATTCACACTCAGAAATACCACAAAAGCATAAGGCAATTAGCCTTTCGCTCAATCAAAGAGACTAAAATCAGATACATATGACATGCGCATGTGACACATTTTGATTTTATTTCGGTGTTGTGACCGAGCGCCTAAATTGTCCCAATAAGGGCACATTAATCGTTGAGCCAGAGGCTTTGAAACTGTCCCAATAAGGGCGCATTAATCGTTGAGCCAGAGGCTCTGAACTGTCCCAATATGGGCGCATTAATCATTGAGCCAGAGGCTCTGAAACACTGTGGGCTCGAGGCCCAATTACGTTGAGCTTTAAGCTCTCGGTGGCTATTCCGGTCACAACTGCCAATTACTGATCATATATTTATGCAAGGAATGCATATGTCAAAAATAAAGCAAACCAACATCATAGTCTATCCCAAATTAACACATTCACATATATGGTTCGCAATCAATCACATTCAAATCACATATAGCAAGTAGGGCACTCCTATGTCAGTATCTCCCAGTACATCGGGCACCTTCAGCCCGGAATCAGTCATAAACAAACGCAAAGCCCGCCATTATCTCCACAGTATTATAAGTGCAAAACTGTAAACAGTTAATAATCGAGAAACCATCTAGGTTACTCACCTTTGCTTCCGAAGTTAAAGCCTGGAAGTCTCGGCAACGTCTGTGAATTGACGTTCCAAATGCGTCTCTAAAACAGTCCCAAATATCCAAACATTACTAAATTAGTAATCAGAAACATTTAATAATGCACATGTAGCAATTAAATGTGTACAATGCATGTTCGTGACATTCCCGACACTAAAGCACAATTTCCCGCCACCAAATTTTCCTTTATAAATTAGAAACCCATAGACACAAAAATCACTCAATTCGGACCTCTATAGGTCCAATTATTAACAAAATACGGCTCAGAAAAATATTTATCCGAACCCCTCACTTTGACCTAACCAATCCCCATCAATTCCAATTCTAAAAATTTCCAATTTCACATATAATGAAATTAAATGTTCTACGAATCCGATGCCTTGAGAATCAGGTCAATTGAAGTTCGGACAAAAACGTTATGCACAAAAGATTGGACGGAGGTCGAAAAGGGAAGGAAAAACAAAGCAAAAAGCATATTCTGAAACGGCGTCGCACGACCTGTGCGCGCCTGGGCTAGCCCTGACGAGCTCCTCGCTCACCTGGGCTCGCCTTGGGTGCAAGGCCCTCGCTCGCCTGGCGAGCGATGCGCGCCTACTCGCCCCTCCTTGGGCGAGCAGCGCCCTCACCATGCGATCCCAAAGATTTTGTAACTTCTCAACAACCTATCCCTCTTCCTCAAAACATATCTCTTAGCACACACATCCAAAAATCACAAATCTGGACTCGTTGGAAAGGTCTTGAAAACTCCTACAAGTTACATGAAGGGCTTAAAAATTAATTTCACCCCTAAGGGTGTCAAAAATACAATCAAAGCTACTTCCCTCTCATGACCATGCAAAGCAGTACCCCATTATTCCAAAAATCATATCTTTAAATCCCCTTTGTCAAAAATTCCAAACTTTATATCAATTAAACGAGCAAAGCAAATACTAAAACTTTCAAGAACAAATTGGAAGCCAATTGCATCTCTAACTAAATCAAAATCACAAGCAAAGCTTCTGCCTACACAAATTAGTCATAACAATAACTCAATCTTCCAAAATTCATAACTTTCAAACCCATTGTCAAAAATTTGCATACCATATACCAATAAAAATCTCAGACAATCTAATACAATTCTCAAGAAGAACACCGAGCCCAATTCCTTCTCTACCTAGGTCGGATCTTCCCATTAATGTGGCTGACCCGTTAGACCTTATGAAATCAGCCTATAGCCTAAACCATAACAAAACTTTACAATTTTATATCTTACAATCCTTACACCCAAAATTCACATAAAATATCTCATTAGAAAGCTACAACAATCCTCTACAACTTTCCAGAATGTCACTTAAGCCAATTTCATCTTTATCAGTCCAAAATAAATCTCAGAACACAAAAAGCACAAAACCTTTGCACTTAGAGCATTTGCACACCAAAACACCTGAACATTAACAACCCATAACTTTTAATCTACACATCGAAAAATATCATACTCAGTGGCGTTAGAAAGTTAACAAGTAACTCTCCAACTTTCATGAAGACCAAAATTGCAAATTCAATCCAAATCCACCTCAAAAATTTCATCAAAGTTTCAGGTCTCACAGCTCGGATTACTATTCAACAGCACCCAACAACCTACCTTCCGAGCCAAATTGAAAACCCTTAAAGTCAGAATTAGACAAAACTCCCATCATATGAAATCTAGCCCTATTTCTTAAGTTTCATTCAAAACAAACCCCAACTCAAAAGCATAATCACATCAAAAGTTACAAGCAAAAATCTGAAACTCACACAAGTCCAATTTTCCAGATTTCATCACTAACTCAACCTCTTTCATGCAAACAACAATCCTACATCATAAAACATCCCATTTAACCAATAAATCAGCCACAACTATCATCAAACCCTCACTTAAACACCTAACCCTAAAATTGGCAGTACACCACACAATTTTCTTATTAAATTTTCCATTCATCTATCACCACAAAAATCAATCCAAAACATGTTAATCATTTATCTTTTACCAATTACAAACCAATCAAAGAAATAACCTACCCATAAACATCAAACCCTAAGCTTATGAATTTAAAGCACCAATAAGCACAATGAATGCTTCAACCTACCAAGTAAAGGTCACAATACAAAATACTCACCTAAACAAGTAGCAAGCTTTAATTTCTTCAAATCTTCAAAATAACAGCAATTGCTACTTTACTCCTCACCTACGGTTATCACTCACCTCTCAACACTCATCATCATCTTATCACACTTAAGTTTGGTTTTAAGCAAGGAAGGAGGAGCAAGCAAGTAGCAAGTAGAGCTTCTTGTATGGGAGGAGAGGAAGAAGACAATCGAAGGAGGAGAACACCAAAGAAGAAAGCTACGGATGAAGGACTTGCTTTTAACTTTCAAAAAGAGTTTTAAGCCTTCCAAGGAGCAAGCAATGTCGTAAGGAAGGGAGGGAACAAGACAAAACCAATTAATGCATGGGACACTTGTCACTTAATGAAGAAAAGACAAAAACACAATTAATCCCATTTAATCAAACAACCCTAATCCACATTAATCAATAATCCATCTAATGCTAGTGACTCTAATAACAATCCCAAAAATCACTTATCCAAATTCCAGTGCCATAAGACAGAAATTTTTGGTACCGGAACCCAATCAGTCTACCACTTGAAAATTTTCCGGTCCGGACATCGATTCCCAAAAATTCCAGAAAAATTTCCAAAATCTACTAAAAATAGAAAACACACCTAGATCACTCCAAATCAATTTTTCAAACACAATTAACACATTTTTCACAAAAGATCTCATTTAGACACTTATGCCGGGAAATGTCATGAATGCATGTACAATCATGTGCATGTGCAAAAATTTCAATCCATGCATATATGGAGGCTATATTAGGCATGACCATGCCGAGATACATTTACACACTCGTAACCCATTCTAAATTACCATTTTACCCTTCCCATCCGTGATGGGATGTTACAATTCTCCCCTCCTAATAAAAATTTCGTCCTCGAAATTCATTTTTGATAAGGTAGGGGTACTGTTACCGCCTACACTCAACCGTTTCCTATCAATATTCAGTGCAGTTATCATTCTTCCTACTTTACTTCCAATTTCGATACCATATACATATATCGATTTATAACAATACAAATCACTCATACTGTCTTTGTCCCATTTTGCCACAGTTTCATATGGACCACGTTATGTCGAATTTAGTTTCCCCTATTTACACCCTAATCTTCCTCTAAGTGCATCTTAGCCGAGGTGATACTCTTCGAAGTATTTCATTTTTCGCTTACTAGATTTCATCTCTTTAGTGATAAAACACTAATCTTATAAGATTCCATAACCTTAATATTAATCAACCCAACTTATTTGTCATTAGCTTGGATCACTTCACCCCTATTACCGATTCATTTTACTCATCAATATGATCTCAACTCAAACATGGCCTTTGACTACTATTTTTTTTCGGCGCTATTCACTTAAATATAGGGGTGAACGGCTTTTGTTTTCCTGTAAGACCCCTTATACACTATTCGAATGGTGTCACCAATGTAACGATCGTTATTCCCACAATCAATCTGAACTATACATCGATCTCATGTCCTCATGAAGTCCAAAAGTATCAGTTTTACATTTGACTCCAACAGTCAAGTCCGTTAGTTATTCAAACATATAATCATTCGATTTTACATTCTAAACCATCAATTACTCTTTCGATATACTCTTACTAGAACATAAAGCTTCGGTTTTTTCTTGTGTTTTCGCTACCAGTTTCTTTCGTTGGTATTACACATACTTCTTAATCCGATATCTAATCATAAATATCATTTTCTCAATTCCTCGATAAGGTTCGCAAATTCTAAATCCTCAATTTAGGCTTTGCCAATCCTTTTTATACACACCTGATTTGGAATTCCAATAGCTAATAATACTTTCTTTTTGCCCCCTTGTTAGGTCGACATTAGGCACTCAGTATTACACTAAGTTTGATACTCTTATCGCCCAAATTGTGATCTTTTGCTATTGAACTTTCTATTCGATACATTAAATTTCAGCACTAGCTTTATTATGAAGTACTCAATTGCATAATGTTTTTTTTCATTTTCTTCATTTTCTTCAAACTCACAAAATACTTCAATCGTTATCGATTTGCATATTCATAGCTATATCCACAGTGTTTCTGTACGAATAATATCTCTTAGCTTTCTACTTAGTACAATAAATTTCAAGTCAACAAACACAATGCAGCCCATGAGGTTATACTTGTCCCTAGATACATAAAATCACTTTTCACTATTTCAACAGAGTGCATCATAACCTTTATTGGGACACTTCATTATATACTGCAAAATCTCCAAATTAAGCGATACAATCCATACTTGAGTTGTCAATTTCTCAAAATATCTCTTTTTCTATTCATCAATCATACGATTTACACGCTCAACATTTTTGTCAAAGAGCTAAGACCAGAAAACCTTTAACAACTTCTGAGCATACCCCTCATACAATTTATTTTAAATAACTCCAAATCCCATATATCCCTTACAGTTTCGCATTGTATCATCACTTGTGTTTTCATTAAGTCTTCCAATGTACCATGTTTGAATACGAGTTCATCCACAATTTATTTGATCAAGCTAGGATTCACTTGTATGAAACTTTCATAATATAAGATTTCCTCAACTATTTAAACTATTTTTCTTCACTTTCCAAATACATTAGATATATCATTAATGATCATAGTCACTATCCAATCTATACACAATTGAGACATTCTACTATTCCATAGTAGAATAAACTCCTTATACCCATAATTGACTCTCGTAACTCTTTAAGTATCTGTTTTCCCCAATGAGGAAAAATTCTCTTATATTGTTCTCAGTGTCACATTGACGTATTCTGATGTTTGTTCCTTTACACGAGTTTCTCCACAAACTTCAATTTATTTGTAACCGATACTCCCAGGGTTGATAATACATTCATCATTTCAACTTTGTACTTCCCGAACATATTACACAAAATATTCGTGAACCTATATTCTCCTCATATTCACAATTAATGTCTCCTTAATGTTTAATAACCCGATTACATAATCGGATTCTTTACATCAACATAATGCATACCTTCTCAGTAGCATAGTCTACCTCTTGCACTTAAGTCTCCGTTAGGATTAGGACTCCCATAATGACTTTCAATTCATTTAAGATTTATCTCTGATTTTTCCTTTCATTGATCATTTATTTCCTTTTTAAATGAAATCATTTTATCGACTTAACTCAGTTCAGGGAAATTCTTCTTTGAGAGAAGATTTCTCGCTACTTTCATTGATACTGCTCATGGAATTCCTACTCATCAACTATCGTCACATTTCTTGTCAGCCATTCTCAATGCCTTAGGAAAACAATTCTAGCTATTCATAATATCCCATGAAGATCAATTTATGCCATAACTCATATAATCAGAACATCCTTTTTAATAAGGCTCATTATATATTATCAAAATCATTACATCTTATCAAGAGACACGTCACTTTCGCTAAGGATACCTTGATCTCATTTGCTTTCTGACAACACTTCCCTTTTTGCCCTTGTCCTCAATCGTGAGGATTTTGCCATGATCATGTCCTTCTTCTTCTTTTTATCGATTAACAATCTCAATTCATTCCCAATTGATCACTATAAGCACTATATAAGAACTATGACTAACAATTATCCACTAACTCACCGATTGCTTCCGATATCATTTCCACGCATACGATGCATATATGCTTCATATTTTCACTTGCCATGGTGCTCCCATTATCAGATGTGCGTTCACTTAGATAAATCCACTGAACTTTGACAACTTTTTCATCTACCATTTTCATAGTCTTACATTCCAACATTCATCATTTTCCTCACTATTCTAACAGCTTAAACCATTGATACATGCTCATACATGTGACTTATATACTAGATTGGGGATCAGTCGCCACTGTTTGCCGTCACATGACTTAAAAGCATGTAACTCGACCCATATTTCAAAACGGCCCATATAAGATAGTACTTTTGGGCTCTGATACCACCTAAATGTAACACCCCACTCCCGCATGACCCGAACCCTACATTGATGGTGATATCCGAGTCCGTACCCCACGAGGGTGGCGTGCTACATCACTCAGTCAAAAAACTCAGTATACAACATTTTTTTTGAAACACATACTTACACACATTATAATTTGTGCGGAAAATAATTTACATCAACAATTCAATGGCCTCAGGGCCCTTTTCATAAATACAATTTATATCAATCAGTGGACTTTACAAAAGGACCTCATCATTAATACAAAAATTCAGAAAATAAAATACACTAATGCAGACGCGAACTGACCCCGACCACTTCTCTATTTCATTAACCAACAGGTGTCATACGCCCGTTGCCTAACGGGCTATTCTTCTAAGCCTTGAAAAATATTTGCAAATTTTGGGTGAGTTTTGCGAACTCAGTGAGAAACCATCATCGATGGTTCACTCAATTCATGCAACACTTCGTTCCATATAACATATATTCACATATCATATTTACACAAAATTGCATATTTAATCACATTGCACAATTTCACTGAAGCATAGACCGTTTATTCATTTTATTCGATCTCATTCCACTATTTCACTTGGGCATAAGCAATTGGATACATTTCCTTCGATTATACGCACATAACCAAAAGAATTCATACATCCCCCCTGCATAACACAGTCATTTCATAATTCATATTCATAAGTACCACATAATTCACATTCAGTACACTAAATCATTCATATGATTTCACGTTCAACACACTCACTTATTCATATTATGCATATGCGATGCTCATGAGACTCACTTTCCCAATTGTTACGTTGTTGTGACCGAGTGCCTGAACTGTCCCATATAGGGCTCATTAAGCGTTAAACGCGTCTTAGGGGTAGGAGAGCCCTCTGGGTATGCACTACTTCCCTTCGAGCTCAAGGCTCTTTTTCACTCGTTGAGCTTAAGCTCTGATCGGTGGCTACTCCGGTCACAACTGTCATTATGTTTCATGCATTTGTGCAATAGAATGCATCATTCTAAATTCCCTATTCCATTCAATTACTTTCTCATGTCATCGGACCTTAGTCTGACATCCCACATTGAAACGGAGCTTTACACAATTTCATTCATTGTCCAATTACACATTTAACAGTCACAGATGTACACAGAAGCGGAGCATTTCACAATTTCATTCAAATTACATATATCAAGTAGGGCACTCCTATGTCAGTATCTCCCAGTACATCGGGCGCCTTCGACCTGGAATCAGTCATAAATAAACGCAAAGCCCGCCATTATCTCCACAGTATTATAAGTGCAAAACTGTAAACAGTTAATAATTGAGAAACTATCTAGGTTACTCACCTTTGCTTCCGAAGCTAAAGCCTAGAAGTCTCGGCAACGTCTGTGAGTTGACGTTCCAAATGCGTCTCTAAAACAGTCCCAAATATCCCAACATTACTAAATTAGTAATCAGAAAATTTAATAATGCACATGTAGCAATTAAATGTGTACAATGCATGTTCGTGACATTCCCGGCACTAATTCCCAATTTTCCGGCACAAAACGTTCCTCTAAAAAATTAGAAGACCAAAGACATAAGAATAACTCAATTTGGACCTCTATAGGTCCAATTATTGACAAAATGAGACTTAGAAAAATAATTATCCGAACCCCCCACTTCGACCTAACCAATCCCCATCAATTCCAATTCTAAAAATTTCCAATTTCACATATAATGAAATTATATGTTCTACGAATCCGATGCCACAAGAATCAGGTCAATCGGAGTTCGGACAAAAAAGTTATGCACAAAAGATTGGACGGAGGTCGAAAAGGGAAGGAAAAACAAAGCAAAAGGGCATCACTGAAACGGCGTCGTACGCCCTTGGGCGAGCCTGGGCTCGCGCCCGCATGTTTGGGCTCGCCCTGGGCACGAGCCCCTCGCTCGCTGGGCGAGCGATGTGGGATCGGTCGCCCGCATGGGCGAGCGATATGCCTGCTCGCCGGCATGGGCGAGCGATGAGCACTTGCTCGCCCCTCCATGGGCGAGCAGCGCCTGTTCCAAGCTCTCCAAATAATTTGCAACCTTTTTCAACAACCTTCCCCCATTCCTTAACACATAACTCTTAACACACACATCCAAATGACACAATTCTGGACTCGTTGGAAAGGTCTGGAAAAATCCTATAAGTTTTATGAAGGGCTTAAAAATTAATTTCACATCTAAGGGTGTTAAAAATACAATCAAAGCTACTGCCCTCTCATATCCATGTAAAATTAGTACCCCATTATTCCAAAAATCATAACTTTCCATCCCCTTTGTCAAAAATTCCAAAATTTATGTCAATCGAAAGAGCAAAACAAATTCTAAATTTTTCAAGAACAACTTGGAAGCCAATTCCATCTATAATTAAATCAAATTCACAAGAAAAGCTTCTGCCTACACAAATTTAGTCACAACACAAACCCAATCTTCCAAAATTCATAACTTTCAAACTCATTGTCGAAAAATTGCATACCATATAGCAATCAAAAGCTCAGACAATTAGCTACAATTCTTAAGTAGAACACCTAGCCCAATTCCTTCTCTACTTAGGTCAGATCTTCCCATTAATGTGGCTGACCTGTTAGACCTTATGAAATCAGCCTATAGCCTAAACCATAACAAAACTTTACAAATTTATATCTTACAATCCTTACACCCAAAATTCACATAAAATATCTCATTAGAAAGCTACAGCAATCCTCTACAACTTTCCAGAATGTCAGTTAAGCCAATTTCATCTTTATCAGTCCAAATAAATCTCAGAACACAAAAAGCACAAAACCTTTGCACTTAGAGCATTTGCACACCAAAACACCTGAAAATTAACAACCCATAACTTTTAATCTACACATCGAAAAATATCATACTCAGTGGCATTAAAAAGCTAACAAATAACTGTCCAACTTTCATGAAGACTAACATTGCAAATTCAATCCCAATCCACCTCAAAAAACTTCATCAAAGTTTCAGGTCTCATAGCTCGGATACTGTTCACAGCACCCAACAAACTACCTTCCGAACCAAATTGGAAACCCTTAAAGTCAGAATTTGACAAAACTCTCTTCATATGAAATCTAGCCCTATTTCTTAAGTTTCATTCAAAACAAACTCCAACTCAAAAGCATAATCACGTCAAAAGTTACAACCAAAAATCTGAAACGCACACAAGTCCAATTTTCCAGATTTTGTCACAACTCAACTCCTTTCATGCATACATCAATACGACATCAATAACCATCCTATTTAACCAAGAAATCAGCCACAAGTATCATCAAACCCTCACTTAAACACCTAACCCTAA
>JANIPM010425732.1:0-10803 GCA_027478405.1 Erythroxylum cassinoides | reverse complement strand
AGCCCACATAGATCTAAGTGTACCAGATCTAACACATTCTTAATTCTGGAAGAAGGGTAACCTTTGAAAGTAACTCTATTTTTCTTTCCTACTAAACAATCAACACACTTCTTTAAATGCAACTGGTCAATTCCAAATAATGCATTCTTTTTCACCAGCTGAGTCATCCCCTTCTCGCTCATATGATCGAGTCTCTTGTGCCATAATTCAATTACATCATCTTTCTCCACTGGATTCACTACATCATTGGAGACCTTTGCCTACATCACATACAAATTTGAGCACTTCTTACCTTTGGCGATTACCAAGGAGTCGTTAATAAGTTTTCATTTTCCATCTTTACCAAAAACTTCATTATCAAGTACGCCAACAGAGATCAAGTTTAGGCAAATATCAGGAACAATTTTGACATCTTTCAGAGGCAATCTCATTCCATTTTCTATTTCCAAGTAAATGTCACCTTTTCCAGTGATTTTGGCCAAGCCGCTATTTTCCATTTTAACAACACCAAAATCTCCTTGTTTATATGATGAGAAGAGTTCTGCATGTGATGTGGCATGAATAGTGGTACTACTGTTGCCTATCTAGTTGAACTCGCAGGATGAACTATTCACATCATTATCATATGAAACAATGTGTAAGTCATCAATGGTGGTAATCGTCGATGCATGTTCATCATCACTGCTATCATCTTTCTTGAATTATTTTCCATTTTTCTTTTCTTCTTTGAACTTCTGGCAAAACCTTTTGCTACGACCCTTCTTTTTACAGTGATTGTGCTCAACGTTTGAATATTTATTTGATCTTCCTTTACTCTTATCTCTGAAATTTGGACTTCTAGATTTGCTTCTTCCCTTGGAACTTGTGACTAGAACTTCTAACTATGTTGAAGAAGCTGAACTCTATGATCTTCGTCTCATCTCTTCATTCAGAATTCCACTTTTTACATATTCCATGTTAACAACATCATCAACTACAGAATTGGTGATTGAAATCTTCAAAGTCTCTCAAGACTTTGGTAGGGAGGTAAGCAAGAAAAGGGCAAACACTTCGTCATTAAACCTTATGTCCATTCCTAATAATTAATCCATGATCCCTTGAAATTCATTCAAGTGATCTGCCACAGAGGTATCTTATTGATATTTTATTTGCACTAATTTTGTTAGATAAAATAATTTATTATTGTTGATTTTTTAGGCATACAACTCCTCGAACTTCTTCTATAATGTTCGTATGTAAGTCTCGTTATAGATATGGTTGTACACATTATCTTCCATAAATTGCCGAATAAAACTACATACCTGCTCATGCTCAAATACCCACCCCTCATCCAATTTATTTTTAGGTTTTGTTGTGGTAAACACTGGCAAATGCATTTTTGTGACAAACAAAAGATCTTTAATCTTGTTCTTCCAAATGTGGTAGTTGGATCCATTTAAGCTAATCATCTTGCTTATTTTTTCCTCCATCTTCGATGAGAAATCCTTTGACATAGAACCAAACCTGATTATGATACCACTTATTGGGAAAAATTATGAGTTACATCTCACAAATAAAGTAAGCAAGGAAATAACATGCTTACTTTATAATTCAAAATTTATAAGATGCTCCAACTTATACGACGTATACATATAGTATTCATTTGTTGTTCTTCAAATTAGAAGTTATCTAAAATAAAATTCATGTTCAAAACTTGAGCATTGTTTCTTACCCTATTTAACTACACTTAAACTTCAATTTTATTTCAAACAATATCATAAAAAATTAATGGATAATTATTTATTTAGAAAGTAAGTGTTTGAAATTAATAAACAAGGAAGAGTACAGTGCATTTTACAAAATGACTAATTGTCACTAACAAAAGTGATTAACAAAAATTAAACTAGCTAATATAACATACGCGAAATAAATTAGTCTATATTAGAGAATTCCTACACTGAAAGTCCCTATATGCTTCTCATTTCAAGACTTAGATTGGACTGAACATTGACTACTTTTATAGTACAATGAAGATGAAGGAAAATTTTGATGTAAATGATCTGCAAATGTGTTGGAGGATTTCTATATAGTCCATTGTTTCTTTCATTCCAGATGTAGTAGAATGTGGCACCAAGATAACTTCTAAAAAGCTTAATATCTCCTTTATTCTTTACTCTCAATTTAGTGATGCAATGCACTATCTCCTTCCATTAAGTTTTATTGCAACTTATTCCTAAATAAGCACACATTTTGTTTTAATTCCATTATGTGAAGTTACATCCAAAGAAGACCATTCCCGTATAGTTCACAATTAAGGTTGGAGACGTGAAATTTAAAAGAATCTTTGGTAATTGGTCTACCAATAACTACCAACCAAAGGATGAAGGAATATGCAGGTAAGATGTATGAATCATATACTGATTTATACCAAGGCTTAATTATAGGATTGTGAGCATCCAATAATTGTCTTTTATAGGATTTGAGACTAAAAAACTTTGTTTTACCATGTGTCTATTGAATAGAGATAGGCTTAAAGAGCTTTAAAGTATACATAGACAAGCTATTGAGAATATCACTGGTACCCCTATAGGAGTGAAAAGGATGAGTTTTCTTTAATCAATTCACTGATCTTTGTTATTTGTAAACTAGTTCCTTTAAGGAATCATAGAGAGGTAGTTTTATAAAGGGCCTAGAGAATTTAATTAATAAAACTAGAAAAATATCATTTCTATTTCCAATTTTGTGTTTAATGAAAGGTTAAATCCACTTCCTTGTTTGAAGAATCTGTTGAAGTGTCCATGACATCTTTGTTTTAATAGGAATAGCCCATGTACTCTCCTCCTATTGTCATATAAATGTGTCCATTTATCCAAAAGGTCTTCTTTATCCTTATATAGATTGCAAAGTCTTTTTGCCATCAAGTTTTTTATTTAGAAGTTTGACAGAAGTGATTGCTAGACCTCCATAGTATGGAAGACCATTTCACTTTAAACTGCTTTTTATTTCTACCAAATCCACTTCATAGGAATTCTTTAAGCTTCCTATATATTCTTCATTGTCACTTTAGAAAGGGCCATGTGTGAGCTCCAGTATATATCGAGAGGTTATTTAGGATAGTAATTATCAATTGAAGTCTACCTTCATATCTTAAAAATCTATTAGAATAATTGTTAAATCTTCTTATTGATGGAATCTAATAGAGGAATACAATCAAGGGAGGAGAGCTATTTCTTAGTGATTAGAACTCTTAGTTACTTGAATGGGATATTAACTAAGGGAATTCCATTTCTTCATAAAAGAAATTGATTGACTTTTTTTTTTCATGAGTGTCAATATTGTTATACCGCAAGTACACGTTGTAGCTATAACTAGTACCAATTAGTACAGGTCGATCCTACGAGGATAACAAGTATTAGTAATTGACATTGTTCTATTGTCTAGCCTATGAATTGATTATTATTTTAATTAAAGAAAATAAAATTAAGCAAATAAATAAATGAACAACACGATTAAGAAAAGAATTAGGAAGTGCTAAGTTAATTACCAATATCAAGTGATTAGTATTTAGATTCAAATTCCCCTAAACCTTAACATACTGATCTTTTGTTATACAATTGGGTTGATGATTCATCGGACTGTGCAGACTCTTATAGTATGTTAATAGCTGAATTTGAGTTTACTAACAACAAATACTAAAGTGTCTAATCCAATTAATTTGGTTAAATTTTATAGGATTACGTTATCATTTTATGAAACCCTCTATTAGGTTTGACCCTAATCTAGAAGATTTATGTCATCGTATCTCTATGGTTGCAATTGACTATTTTCAATTATCGTGGATATATTCAAACCTAGGATTTCTTAATCGCTACATCTAAAATCAAATTACGATATAATATTTTGGATTATTAGAACATAAATAAAACAAGTAATTGGATCTCAATAAATCAAACAATCAATTGCATTCACAAAATAATCAACACATGTTCAAGTATCAAATAGGGTTCATATAGCCTAAATACTAATAGAAAATTTAGTTATACATCAACAAACATGAAATCAAATATACATAAATAGAAAACTAAATCGAAAATAATGGAATTATAATTCTAAATCTCACTGATTGTTTTTTGTCGAGTATTTAAGTGATGTAGGGATCTGATCTTATATTCTGATGGATCCGTCAATAAAATCTTCACGATTCCCGCTTCTTATCGTCTCCTTTCTTACATCTTCCCCAAAAACATCTTTTTTTAATCATAAATTAGGGTTCTAGGAGATGCACGGTCTCTTACATAGTTGTGCATCAGACCGTGCATAACTAAAAATCTCCGAATATCATGAAAGTGCACGTGCAGATGCACAGTTGTGCATCCCTTCTGTGCATCATATCTTTGTTTTATGTCATGTTTTCATTTGAATTCTTCTCTTTTAATTTCGTGAAGGCAATTATACTCTGTAAACACACTCATTTAATTCTGTGAAGGCAATTAGGGTTTGGGAGATGCACAGTCTCTTACAAAATTGTGCATCAGACCGTGCATAAAACTAAAAATCTCTGAATGTCGTGAAAGTGAATAGGTAGATGCATAGTCGTGCATCCCTTTTGTGCATTTCATCTTTATTTTATCTCGTGTTTTTATCTGAATAGGTAGATGCATAGTCGTGCATCCCTTCTGTGCATTTCATCTTTATTTTATCTCATGTTTTTATCTGAATTCTTCTCTTTTAATTATGTGAAGGCAATTATAATATGTAAACACACTTGAAGCACATTAATTGCCAAATATATACCAAAAGTATAAAATATCAAGAAAAAATTCATCAAATATAAGGTAAAATTATGATCAATTATGCTTCTATTAGAAATCGAGAAGGGATGATCAACTAGAAGAAAAAGGGGAAGTAGATAAAAATGTCCAAATATGAAAACAAATTGTGCAGGACCTCAATTACTTCTAGAGCATTGAAAAGAGGAAATCAGGTAGCAAAACCAAATTAAAGAGTACTAAGCCCTTAAATATAACAGATGTCAATGTTAGTATGGAAGGTTAGGGGTATAAATTACCTCAACAAGTTATACGATGTTAGGAATTTTTTAAAGAAATAAAGACAAATTTGCTTGGTGTATTGGAAATTAAGGTCAAGCAAGAGAACATCTCAAAGTTATATACACTAGGGAACTCCTAGTCATTTCTTATCAAACCATGAATATCATCATTATAGGCACATTATAGTGTTCTATAACTCCAGAAGCGTTAGGATGAACATGATTGAATCAAATGAACAAATGATGTGTATGTTAGTGGATATGATGTAAGATAACTACATTTCCTTTATAAAAATTGTTTATGGTTACAATTTAAATTTCCAAATAAGAAATCTATGGAGTAGTCTATAATCCATCGGCTTAATAATGCAAGGCCCCTAAATCTTACTATATCACTTCAATAGTGTCCCTCATAGGAATGAATTAAAGGGCAATATGGAAATTTTTTTTTCACTAATGATTTCAAATATTGCATGAAAATGGAAGTCAAATTCTTTACCTAGTATAATAAGCAAATTTCTAAGTGGATGCTAAGGAAAAAGCTTGACAGGGCTTTTGTTAATGAGGATTGGCTTGAGAATTTCCATATAAGCAAACCTATTTTTAAGGCTTCAAGAATATCAAACCACTCTATAATAATCATAATGAAAATGTAAAATAGATGATGAAAAAGAAGCTCCTTCAAATTCAACAAATTTTTAATAGAGGAAGAAGGTTTTGAAGAAGCTGTCAATAAAAGCTTTAAAAAATAGATTAAAGGAAGTAAGTAATTCCAATAAGTGAAGAAATTAGAACTAATTAAGCAGGAAATGACAAATCTCAATGCTAGAAGAACAATGCACATAAAGGATCAAATAGAAGCTATTAAATCAAATCCTTGTTCAAAACTCCCTGTACCAAAATCCAATTTATCCCTTACTAAATTAATAAGAGAATAAGGTTTTAATTGAAGACACAAAGATAGTATTTATCCATAACTCCTTTATGAGGCAAAATGCTAAAATAAATTGGATTTAAGAGGGGGACAAAAATATGAAAAATTTTCACAGTATAGTTAGATTCAGGAACAACTCCAGCATGATTAACTCTTTAAGAAAACCAAATAAGGATAAAGCCTCTACCCAAGAAGAATTAATGGAGGAAGTTTTCAAATATTTTAGTGAATTTATTAGTATTCAAGCTAGAATTCCTTTAGACCCCTTACTAAGATCCTTAATTAATAGTCAACTTACTAGGTACCTGAAAGAAAGACTTTGTAGGTTAGTCTCCATTCAGGAAATTGAAAATTAGTTTTTGAATTAAACCCCCATAAAGCTCCTGTCCTATATGGATTCCATGAATATTTCTTTCATAAAACTTGACTTTTCGTTAGGTACTTATTTATTAATTTAGTTTAATAATTCTTTAAAAATAGGAAATTGTTAAAGGAGCTTAATAAAACTCACATTTGCTTGATACCTAACTGACATTGAATCTATGATCAATTTTAGAATAATTTCTTGTTGCAAATTTGTTCATAAAATCATCTTAGAAGTACTTACACAAGACTAAAATAGGATTTTCATCTCTTAATTGAAGATTTATAAGTGGCATTCTTGGAGGGCGATGTCATTGGTGAAAACACTTTGATGGAGCATAAGCTTTCCAGAAATTATGTAGGGAAGAAAGCACTGAAGGATTGTGCATTAAAGATATATTTTGTTAAAGCTTTCGATAGCATAACCTCTACTTCATCGTGTTTTTGCTTCAAGCCTTTGGTTTTCTAGACAAATTTAAGAACTGGGTAAAATAATGCGTAGTTTCGACCTCATTCAATTTCTTGTAAATGGTGAACCAACAAAACTCTTCAAAGGGGGAAAGGATTAAGGTAGGAAGATCCCATATCCCCTATTTATTCATAATACGCATGGTAGCTCTATCTAGGATGATCAGGTATGATAGTTTTTTGAATTTTGATTTTGACTATCCGGCTAAATGTAAAAGAGTTGGATTAGTTGACTTATCTTTTATAGATGACCTATTAGTTATTTTTCTAAGCTAATGATAGATCTATATATATAACCTCCAACTTCTTATGATTGTTTAAGGAAATATTAAGACTGAGTGAAAATTATAACAAAGCCAACTGATTTTATCCTTAAGTGTAATTGAGGAATCAAAATGACTATTGAGAGTTTCAAGATTTTATGAAGCAAAGCTCCCTTCATTTACCTTGGATTAGTTATCTTTAGCAAGAGATAGATATTTAAAGAGTGCTCTCATCTAAAATACTTGTCCTATGTGAGAAGACTAATGTCAATCAAATATGTGCTTTGCTAACCCTATATATACTGGTCAACCATATGATGTTATCTAAAGGCATAACCAAGTTGAAAATGAGATCTTTTCTTTGGGGAGTCAAGAAAGAAGGAAGAGTAATGGTTAACGTAAGGTGGGAAAAGGCATGTAGACCTATTGATGAAGAAGGGCTAGGGATAAATATAATGAGCCACAACAATAAAATTATAATAATAAAAAGGCTATAGTGGCTGCTGACTGAGAAGAACGCACTTTGACCATGATGTGTAGAGACAGCTCACTAAGAAGAACAAACTTTGGTCATGATAGATAAACACATACTCAAGGGGAGAAGCTTATGGGAGATGAACAAGGATACAAACTGCTCTTGGTTTAAGTCATAATTAATCAAGATGAAGGCTGAACTAGTTGAATATATTAAGTGTAACATTGAGAGTGAAAAAAAGTCTCCTTATATTTCAATAATTGGACCTAGAAAGGTCCTCTTTACCTTTTAAACCTCAAATTGCATTGTTTAAATAGTTCTTAGGAAAATGCTAAGTTCAAAGGGATCTCATAGAACTGATGAACCATCTATTTACCTGTATTGACTGAAGTACTCCATGTAATAGAATGGGGGTTGGAAGTCCATAAAACAAAGGATGAACAATGAATTAAATGGTGTTGTAGAGAATTGAGAGAACTTGAGGCCAAAACACAAAGTTTAAAGTGTTCTAGGCATAAAGTGTTATTTGGCTCACTATATTTGCAAACTGGGTTAAAGGCTAATTACTTTAGGATACAAAGAACACAAGAACATTTAAGTTGTAAGACTATGAATGTTCTTCAAGAATTATGAATGTAGAGATTGTGTTGGTAAAAGTTGTTAAAAATAAACACTTTGACTAAAACTCATATGTATTAGAGTTTTCAGAACAGTCACGTCTGTTACTACAAGTCACAAATTTTGGAAAGGAAACAACCCTTCAGAACAGTCACGTTTGTTAACTACAAGTTATAACTCTTGGAAAGGAAGCAACCCTTCAGAATAGTCTTGTCTGTTCACTACAAGTGACAACTCTTGGAAAGGAAGCAACTCTTCAAAACAAGTTTGACTTTAACTACTTATATCACAAACTAATTTCCAACAATTCCCTACTTAGTTTATGACATAAGAAAAAAAACACAACATAAATAAGAAATCATACCTAAAGGAAGGTAGTTTTTGCCTTAAACCATCCTATAGTACGAACATATCACAAAATCCAAAGGAAATGATTGGTGACTCACTGCTTAAACCACCACTTATAAAGGTTTAGATATGTCACAAACATGAACCTTCTTAGTATTTAATTAATTTACATTACAATTTCAGCACTATTACTGCTTATGTGCTCATCGTTGTTCATGATCCTATACAAGAGATTACCTTAAATTCTTGCTAGAATAATTTCATTAAGAGATTTCTCTCAACCTTCTCACTTAAGAGTAACAAATTGTAGCATTAATTAATTGAAATATTTACACAATCTTAGTGCTCACAACTACTAAACAACTTGTTATTACTCTTTAACCTTACAATTTGGGAGTAGTACTAAAAGAAACATTGCTAGTGACTTTTGATTAAAACGTTTTAATCCCATTCCAAATACCGTCGAACTAACTAAATCTCTTACAAGAGGTTTAGTAAACAGATCCGCCAAATTGTTATATGTCCTTACATAAACAATTGAGATGACATCTCTATTTAACATTTCTATAATAAATGAATGTATTAAGTTTATATGTTTAGATTTACCATTGTAAACATTGTTCAATGCTCTAGACATAATAGACTCACTATTACAATGTAAGGTTATCACGGGCATGGGACGAGGCCCAAGATCTATATCCAACAACAAATCTCTTAGCCACTCAGCCTTTTTACAAGCATAACATAGAGCTATAAATTCAGCTTCCATGGTAGAGTGAGTAATCACCGTTTGTTTCTTTAAAGCCTAAGAAACAACTCTACCACCAAGCAAAAATACCTAACCACTTATGGGTTTTTGGTCACTAATGCTAGTAATTCAGCCAGCATCTAAGATCCTTTTAAGAACATTTGGAAAGCTATTATAAAAGAGTCCAAAATCTTTTATCTTCTTAAGATATCCCAACGCTCTTTTAATAGCTTGCCAATATTTTTGGCTAGGATTTTTAGTGTATCTCGCTAGTCTACACGTTGAGTATGAGATATCTGATCTGTTGCAATTCATTGCATATATTAGATTTCCAATTATACTAGTATATTCAAATTGTGCAATTGGACTATCTTCATTCTCATGAAACTTAAAGTTAGGATCAAAAGGAGTATTTACCTCTTTCACATTCAAATGTTGATATTTTTTCAGGATTTCCTCAACATAATATAATTGAGAGAGTGAAAATCCCCCACTATGTTTATTAAATTTAATGCCTAAAATAGTATCTACTTCACTGAGATCCTTCATCTTGAATTTAGAAGAAAGATACTTCTTAGTTTCAACCACACCTTTATATGTAGGACTAACAAAGAGCATCTCATCTACAAAGAGACAAATGAACATTCTATACTCTTTATTGAATTTATAATAAAAGCACTTATCAGCATTATTATATCTGAATCCATATGAGAGTAAAACATATTAAAATTTCTCATGCCATTGTTTAGGTTCCTGTTTCAAGCCATATAGTGACTTGACTAGCGTACATACTTTCTTTTTTATTTCCTATTAGTGCAAAGCCTTCTGGTTGTTTCGTATACACTTCTTCATCTAGATCACTATTTAATAAGGCTGTCTTTAAATCCGTTTGGTGTACATGAAGGCTATAGATTGAAGCTAAAGCCAAAAGTACTCTTACCGATGTAATTCTAGAAACTGGTGCTTATCTGTCAAAGTAATCGATTCCTTCTTTTTTCCTAAAACCTTTAGCTACTAGCCTTGCTTTATAAGTTAGAATAGTATGATCTGTGGCATATTTCCTTTAAAATACCCACTTATAACCAATTGGTTTGGGCCCATGAGGTAAATCAACTAGAACCCAAGTATTGTTAGACAATATTGAGTCCATTTCGTCATTTACATCTTCTCTCCAAATTGCCATATCTTTTGATTTTATTGCTTCACTAAAGGTTTTAAGATCTTCCTCTACATTTAATAAAAATGGAGTTTTATTTAATAGAGTATCCTTATTGGCTTCAACTAATAAAATAATAGCTTGTGAAGAAATAAAATCTAAAAGCAGTTATTTTTCCTTCCTTTGACATTGACTCCTCCTAGGTTCACTTGGAGGGTCTACACTTGGTCTTTTTAACGCATTTGAGAGTTCAACACTTAGAGAGGGGGTAGGTCCATTCAGTGGATCCTTATTTACCATTGAGTCTTTCAGAAACAAATCCTTAAAGAACTCAACATCCTTTGATCCTACAATCACATTAGAGTCAACTTCTAGTAGCTTGTAAGTTTTAGAATTTTCTG
>JANIPM010425712.1:0-10805 GCA_027478405.1 Erythroxylum cassinoides | reverse complement strand
TTCAAAATATGCAATGCAATTTACTAGCCTGTCCCAATTGACCAATTTAATCCTCCCATCGGTGATGGGATGTTACAGCATGTGACTTAGCCAAGGATTTTGGAGCGTCATTTCAAATACTATTACAAGAAGAAGGTTAAAAAAATTCCAAATCCTTTGTTCAATAATTATTATAGCCCCTCATTATTTTGATTTTTCAATATTAGAAAATCTAGATTTGAAAAAAAAATTGAGGCTTTGAGTGCTAGAATTCAACGGAAAAATTCATACATTTTGATTTTCCTATGTATGAAGAATTAACCTTTAAATTTAACACTACTTTACATTATGAGTCATGAAAGTTAGATAATTTTTTGTTTCAATTGTATCGAAAACTTTATAATGTGGTTACGATGTTATAAAGGAACCATGTGGTTTTCCAAAATAAAAAATTATTGAAAAGCACAAAAACTTTTATGATGCCAAATATTAGAAAAAATTAACAAGGTTGGATGAGCTTAATTTCAAAAAAGCGTTTAATAATGTTATTTAAAATCCTAAACATTTGTTAGTACATAAATTTATATGTCAAACTATTTTTACAAAAGCTCAAAGTAACAAGTGTTTTTGCAAAATATTTATTTATCCTTTGGTGCTTGGATCATAAGATTCAAGTTTGAACATCTACCCACATTTTTCAAACGATAGTTACTTCACTTAATAAGAAAGGTAGATATTTAGGCATAAGGTTTCTTGTCACTACATTAGCTTATTGGTATGATGTTCCTGATTTTGAACTAACCCTTACTTTTCATGACCGTTTAAATCATGCACACATTTAAGGAGAGCTAAAATCTTAGGGTTCATGGTATAGATATTTAAGAGATTCGTTCGAAATCAAAATTTAAAAATCGGGCAAAACATGCGAGTTTAATTTCTACATAACAACACCACCAAGTCTCGTCAAGGAAAGAATTCAAGGAGGAAGAAGAGGAAGGTTAGAGAAAGTGCTGAGAAAATGGAAGAAAATACCAAGCATTTAGAGGGCCATTTGGACACCAAAGAGGCACAATTGAAAGAGGTGATACACCATCAATGTCAACAGTAGTTTCAAATGAAGAAAATACTTAAATATTTTGTTGTCCAAAGTGTTCAAGTTCCATCTCCAACACCATCACTACCCGAATCACCACAAGTTTTCTTTCTTTTACTTTTTCTTTATTATTATCTATCTTATTTGTATTGTTTTGCTTTTCACATTGAGGACAATCTATTATTCATATGTGGGGATGTATATACATTGGCATATCATTTATGTGTGAAATTGACATTTGCATTGTGTTAGTTTTGATTAGGTTGGCTTGGTATTGCATTATGTGTGTGTCTGTTGGTGTGCATTGTATGAATGTGTTAATGGCATGAATTGAATGGAATTCGTTTAATTTGAACATGGTTATTTAAATTGTAAAGGCATAGTAACTTATGAATTTTGGGTTTTAAGTATCTTTGGGATAAATATGCATGTTAATTAGGATATGGCACCTATTCTTTCAATTTATGATATTTGTTTACAAACATTTATAATTATATTCAATTAAATAGGTTAGCATCATATTACCCTTTTATGAGAGTGATTGATTAAGAAGAAAAAAGTTAGGCCAAGAAATTGAAAAAAAAAGTGTTAAATAGAGTTCTTATTTTGCTAGCCCTTTTTTAAGAGAATTAGGTTAAGAGTAGAGCTGGTAGCCAGTTTAGAGGTATGATATAGCTGAGTAATTAGGAGGCATTCATAACAAAATGTTTGTCTTCACATCAAAAGGCTATAATGACACTCCAACCAAGATAAATGAAAAACATAACCTAATTGAATAAATACGAGGTATTCATGACAAGGTGTAAAATCCTGTTATCCCATGTTAGGGGTTCGAACCCTAGAATAGTGTATATAAGAGTTTAGTGAGAAGTTAGAAAGTGTATTTCATGCTCATGCATAATATAGCATACATACACACGAGAATATTGATTTTTGCACATTAAAATGATTGTACATGCTTTCATTGACATTTTCCGGATATAGTTGATCTATAAATGTGAATATATTTGGAATTGTGAATTATATGTGTTAAAAAATTGATTTGGAGAGTGTGTTTATTTACTCAAAATTTTTAGTGAAATTTTGGGAAATTTATGAAATTGTGGGTATTTTGGACTAGGAAAAATGTCAAGTAGTAAGACAATTAACAAATGGCAAAAGAAATCAGAGTTAAATTGCAGTGAAAATTGTTATAAATGGCATTGGGATTTAATGGCATATGTCATTGAAAATTGGGAGACAATTGGAGTTGAAATTGGAGACAAATGGACTAGTTAAATAAGAGAAAACAAACGAGACCATAGGAAGTGGACATGTGGCAAGCGACAAGTGACAAGTGTCACTTGCCAAGCCATGCTTCCACCACTTACAACACTCTCTCCTAAGTGAAAGACTAACTTCATTTTTAATTCTCTTTCATTTTATTCATTTGCTCTCACCTCTTATTAATTTCATTCTTCATCTTCTTCTCTTCTTCTTCATTCATTTTATCTCTTCATCTCATGAAACTCAACCCAACTCTCTCTTGTTGATTTTGTCAAAATCCTACACTACTACTTCAAGATCCTTACTATCTCTTCTTGCATTAAGGAAATCATAACCTATTCCTCCTTCAATGATGAAGATCGTATGATGCTTGGGAGCTAGGGTTAAGTGCTATTTTGAAGATCTTGAAGCTAAATCAAGTAAGTTATGTTTTAATCATCATGGGTAATGTTAAATGAAACTAATATGATGAGTAATTTGAGATTGAAGACTTGATTATGAAATTATGTGCGTGAATTGTGAGTGATGAAATATGCATATAAATGTCTTTTTTTTGTATATGTGATGATTAATGATTCCTAAATTGATATAGAGATGATTTAGAGTTAGAATGAATCCAAAAGTGATGTAAAAAGAAGTGCAGAAAAATTGATGAATGAATGGATATTTTCATGTTTATAAAAATGCGAATCATTGGTTATTTTAGAAATGGATTGGATTGAATATTGAATTTAAAGGCAAGTGTAGTGTCTTGAAAAGAGAAGAACAAGGATGAAAGTTTAGAGAAAAAGTGATAATGGTGTTAAAGTGTGTTGGAATATGTTAACTGTAACATTTCCACTAAATATACATCTATATTTTGGACATGAATTGATCTGTAGATATCCAAATAGGATGATTTTTAATTTGGATTAAATTAAAGACATATGGCTACATTTTTCATGAAGGCATCAAATTCAAATTCTATCTTTAAAAGTTCCAAATTTTGACTTAAAGTTGAGTACTGGGTGCAATAAATTGATGGATGAATACATGTGTTTGTGTTCAGTTTTGAGAGTATGAAAACCATGAGTGATGAGTTGTTATGTAGATGTTATAAGTTGTGAATTAAGGGTATAATGAAAGTGAAAGTTATAACTAGGATGTTGAGTTATGTTCTTGAAATGAGATGAATTAAGGTGATAGTTAGGAATGAAATAAAGGTGAAGTAGAACATGTACAGAAAATTTTTGATGAAAGTGTATAATAATATGTTTTATTTCGGTGTTTATGATCAAGCATGGATTTTTATTTGTATGTGGATGTTATTGAACTGAAATTGAGGTATAAATGAAGAAGTTATCAACTTGAAATGGTGAATTAAATGAGTTGAGCTTTGAGAGTTTAATGCAATCAATTTGGTGGTAGAATTAGTGTGAAATGATGTTGCATTAGAGGAGGTGAATTTTGGAAATTTTTGAGTGAAATTGATGTTAGAATATGTGTAGAAATAGTGGGAAATATTGTTAAGTGAGATATGTTTCTCACATGTTTATTAGACAGACATTAGGTACGCTGGACGAACCTTCTCGGGTCTCCCAAACTTCCTAGTTTCGTTCATGTCCATTTGGAGGGATGTATGTTTGCTAGGCAGACATTCTCAAGATACTTACATAAATTTGAAAATTTGACCCTTTAAATGGCAAAATCTCTCTTTGAGGTCTTCACAAAAGTTGTAGAACTAGAAGTCTTCTTTGAAAGTGTCCTAGAATGACATTAATCTAACATCCACAACAAAGTTATGCCTTTTGTCCCAAGATCATGTATATAAAAAAAATTTGACTTATTAACGCTTTCCTATAAGTTAATTAGGCTTGAGCGTGATCTTAAATGAGCCTAGTTGATGTTGAATTGAGGGATTAAAGTAAGGAAAGTGTATTAGGTATTAAGGAATGATTTAAAGATCATGTTAATTGGTTATGAGATGTATATTAAGGAAATGTACCTGAGATTGTCATTGAGCATGCATTTTACATAATCCATATACATATATGTGCATAAATGAATACTTATAATTGTACAAAGTTGTGATTTGTATGAATGTGTACGTATTGCATAATTTAGAAGAGCATATTGAGTGATAACATCTAGATGTTGCCGGGACTTCGAGGCAATAGCTTTCTGGAGCAAACTATGAGTAACCTAGATGGTCTTACTTGAATAATTGTTTGTTTTAAATTCTGTATTGAATTATTTTGTTAATTGATTATGTTGATTCCGAGCATTGAATGTCCGAGGCATTTGATTCATGAATGATATATTGGAAGTGTTCCTTGTATGTGAATTAAATGAAATAATTAATTCTTAACGTATATATTGAATGTCAGACTAGGGTTCGATGAAAATGTGAATGAGAATACGATAGTGAATATGACTGTGTGATATTGAGCACTTTTGATTGACTGAATATATGTGATGCATTTCATTATAAAAATGCATGAACAGATAATGGCATTTGCGACCTGAGTAGCCACTGAAAATGAGCTTAAAGCTTAAAATGTGATTAAGAGCCAAAAACTCGCTATATATAATGAGCCCTGTATCCCCAACGGTAAGGGATAGTTAACAATGAGTCTGGTATCCATATTAAATACGGGACAGTTATAGGCACTCGGTTACAACAATATAATAATCAGAATTTAGTCTCATGAGCATTGAATATACATTTACTATGTGTATTTAAATCATTAAAATGTATTGTTGACTTGTATTTGAATGAGAATGAGATATATGGAGTAAGTGATAAGTGATGCTACATGATAAATGAAAACATGTGAATTATGTGAATATATGATGTGATGTGTTACAAGATTTGAGAGAACCATCGAGGATGGTTACCTCACTGAGTAAAACTCACCAAAATTATAACGTTGACATTTCAGGACCAAGAGAGCACACTAATGATAGAGAGACTCTACAAGAAGCATAGTTCTTGTACTTTGGAAAGAAGAAATGGATCAAAGGTCAGTCAATTGAGACTAAAGGATCTAGTTAGAAATCTTTGTATAATTCCTCATTTATGTAGCATGTTTTGTAATTTGTTTTAACAATGTACAGATTTGGATGATTTTGTAAAGCTACAATGTATATTTGGTTTTTATGAAATGAAATGAGGAATTTTGGATTTTTAATTATTGTGTCTTTCTTTATGATGCCTTATAGGAGAATATCACTGCTCTAACATGTCAGTATTATAAGTTATGTACTAGAATATCCTTAGGGCATTCTACTATATACTTTATGGTAGTGGGGTGTTACAATTCTTGGTATCAGAGCCAGGTTGGCATCCATAAGGACATATAGGAATATTAGACATGAAATATCATAAGAAATGTGGATAGAAATTAAAGTTATTGTCTATTATAGGTCATCTGCCATTGGTGATCAAGTGGGACGATCAACTGATTTAGAATTAGTAGGAGCTTGCAGAGAGTCTTCTGTACCTCACTTGAGGGAATGCCTCCCAAAATTCCTGAGAGAAGGGAGAGGAGGTATAATAGGTTGTGAAAGCAGGGGCCTATGGACTTTTACGAAAGTACAGACCCTGCAAGGCCGAGGGATGGCTAAAGAGGATAGAGAGAGTCTTCGATCAAATAGACTGTGAGTCGGATGAGAAGTTCAATTATACAGTTTCTTTACTACAAGGCTAGTATATCAATCTGGAAGACTGTTCCAAACAATACCATCAGGCCATGTAATCTAAAGTGGGAAGAATTTCTAAAGGTCTTCAAGGAGAACTACATGCCCAAGATCTACTTGGATAGAAAGATGAAGAAATTTTTGGATCTGAAGTAGGGCAGTTTATCAGTGGTAGAGTATAAAATAAAGTTCAACGAACTGATAGGATATGCTACTACCTTAATTCCTACTGAGGAAGACAAGTATAGGAGATTTGAAGATGGGTTAAACATAGAGATCAGGACAACCTTGTTAACCTTGTCAGAATTGAGCAGCTATTGAGAGAGGGACAAGTAGAGTATAGGTAGGAGTCTAGAATGAAGAGGCTCAATGAATTTCAAGGTAGTTCTGACAGAAGTTTAATAAACACTAGAATAGATCTTTTCAACCAGGGGTTAGACCAAGACAGTTGGGGTTCAGATAGAGGGGAAGTTTCATATAGTTTGGCAGTGGAAGAGGTGCAGTGTCAGGTCAATTACCCAATTATGAGCATTGTGGGAAGAAACACAGTGATGAGTGTTGGAGACTGTCTAGAGCTTACCTTAAATGCGGCTCTTTTTATTAATAGCTTAGAGATTGTCCTGTCGTTATTAGAGCCCATTTTGGTATGAGAGGGGGATCAGTAAGTGAAGCTACTATCCAGTAAGGTCGAGCTAATGGACATGGACAGAAAGGTCGTGGTAGAGGTAGAATAATCTCTAGAAGTCCTACTGTCAAAACTGAGGTGCAGAGCAACCGATCGTAGTCCCAGGCCAGAGTGTATGCTATGACTAGACAGGAGGATCAGGATTCTCCGGATGTCGTTGCAGGTGTGTTGCTTATTTTTTCTTTTAAAGCATCTACATTGCTAGATCCTAGATCTATGCATTCTTTTATCACACTGCATCTGGCATCTAGGTTGCATTTTGATATAGAGGTATTGAAGCATAGATTAGAGGTGAGTACACCGATAAGTAGTACTATAGTTATAGGAGAAGTCTGCAAAAAGTGCATGATTAAAATTGATAAGGTAGAATTAGAGGTAGACTTGATCATATATAGTTAAGGTAGATAAATATTATCCGAGGCATAGATTGGCTCACTACTCATAGGGCTATCATGAACTACTATACTAAGGAGGTGGTATTAGAATCTCCTAATCAGCTAAGACCAATTTTTTGAGGTATTAGTCAAGCAATGCCAGCTAGGCTGATCCCATTCTTGAGTGTATTGAGGTTAATGCAAGGGGATGTGAGGCTTATTTGGCCCACGTCATCGATACTCAAACTGAGCAAAATGTGTAGGATATTCCTGCGGTTAAGGAAGTCTTGGATGTGCTTCCCACTGAGTTATCTGGCTTACCTCCAGATTAGGAAACAGAGTTCACGATTGATCTGGTTCTAGGTACTGCTCTTATATCTATTCCTCCATATAGGATGGCTCTTATGGAACTAAAGGAATTGAAGGCTTAGTTACAAGAGTTGTAAGAAAAGGGTTTTATTAGACCTAACGTATCACCATGGGAAGATCCAGTCTTATTTGTGAAGAAGAAAGATAGAACTCTAAGACTGTGCATTGATTATATGCAACTGAATCAGGTAATAGTGAAGAACAAATACCCATTTCCTAAAATTGATGATTTGCTTGATCAGTTGCAGGGAGCTCAAATATTCACTAAGTTGGACTTGATATCTGGGTACTATCAGTTGAAGATAACAGAGGATGATGTACCAAAAAGTACATTCAGGAGAAAGTATAGGCATTTTGAGTTCTTAGTAATGCCGTTCGAGTTAACTAATGCCCCAACTGCATTTATGGTTTTGATGAATAAGGTGTTTCAACCCTACCTAGATCGTTTTGTAATTGTGTTTTTTGTGATATCCTAATGCACTCAAAGAACAAAGAGGAGCATGTTGAACGTTTGAGAGTGATTTTACAGATTATAAGGGAGAAACAACTATATGCTAAATTCAATAAATGTGAGTTTTGACTGAATCAAGTAGTGTTTTTAGTTTATGTAGTGATTGGACAGGACATACAAGTGGATCCAAAGAAGATAGAAGCAGTAATGAAGTGAGAAACCCTGAAAAATGTATCAGAAATTTGGAATTTCTTAGAATCGGTCAGATATTACCGGAGGTTTGTCGAGGGGTTCTCACTGATCTCAGCCCCTCTGACTAAACTTCTGAGGAAGAATGTAGTTTTCAAATGGAATGATGATTGTTAGAAGAGTTTTGAGGAGTTGAAGTATTAGTTGACTATAGCACCGGTGTTAACCACTCCATCGGGAACTGGAGGATATGTCGTATATAGTGATGCTTCACATCAAGGATTGGGATGTGTGTTAATGCAGCATGGCAAGGTAATAGCCTATGCATGGAGACAATTAAGGTCTCATGAGATAATTATCTGGTACATGATTTAGAGCTTACTGTAGTTATTTTTGCTCTAAAGATATAGAGACATTATTTTTATGAAGAGACATTGTAAATATATACCAATTATAAGAGCTTGAGGTATCTGTTGAGTCAGAAGGATTTGAATATGAGACAGAGGAGATGGGTAGAGTTGTTAAAAGACTATGGCTGTACAATTGAGTATCCTCCGGGTAAAGCTAATATGGTGGCAGATGCATTGAGTAGAAACTCGAGTAGTAGTGTAGCTCAGATTTAGATATTGAGGTTACTGAGCTAAATTCAATTGAGAGCTCTAAATGTGGAGTTGAATATAGAGCAAAATGAGGCATTGATTGCTACATTAAAGCTAAGACCGATGTTGCATGACAGAATCCGAAAAGTTTATAGTAAAGACCTTGAAATTGTGAAGCTTATTGAAAGGTTAAAAATGAAACCAGATTTTGAGTTTAAACTGAGAGATGAGACACTATGGCTAAAACAAAGGCTATGTGTGCCTAATGTGGATGATCTGAGGAAGAAAATTTTAGAGGAAGCTCATATGACTGCTTATGCTATGCATCCTGGTACTACCAATATGTATAACACGCTGAAGCAACATTTCTAGTGGCGCAGAATGAAGAAGCAAGCAGTAGAGTATATTGCTAAATGTTTAACATGCCAACATATTAAGGCTGAGCATCAGGCTCCGGTTAGGAAGCTACATTCATTATCTATTCTAGAGTAAAAATAGGAACGAATTACGATAGATTTTTTAATAGGATTGTAAAATACTCCGAGGCAGAACGACGCTATATGGGTTATGGTGGACCGATTGACTAAGTTAGCCCATTTCTTACCAGTAAGAGAGAATAACTCACTAGATCAGTTGGCCTGAACGTATGTGAATGGGATAGTCAGACTGTATGGGTTTCGATGTTAATTGTATCGAACAGGGATCCTAGATTTACTTCAAGAGTCTGGAAGAGTTTACAATCAGCTATAGGTACAAAGTTAAACTTTAATACTACATTCCATCCTTAAACAAGATTGAGAGGACAATCAAAATTGTTGAGGATATGCTCAGGGCATGTTTATTGGAGTTTCAAGGAGCTTAGGATTGGTATATAGCATTGATTGAATTTGCTTACAACAACCACTTCATAGTAATATCATAACAGCACCATATGAGGCATTGTATGGCATAAAATGTCGGTAGACTTTATATTGACAGGAAAAGGGCTTGAGAATGGTTGAAGGCCCAGAATTGATAGAAGATACTATGGATAAGGTGAAACAAATCCAAAGCCAAATTAAAGCAGCTCAAGACAGAAAAAAGAGCTATGTGGATCAGCATTGAAAGATATGAAATACAATGTAGGAGATAAAGTATTTCTAAGAGTATCACCTTGGCGAGGAGTGTTGAGGTTCGATAAAAAGGGCAAACTGAGTCTTAGGTATATTAGTCCTTATGAGATCATTGAGATGATAAGACCATTGGCATACAAGTTAGCTTTACCGAATGAGATGTCTTAGTTACACAATGTATTTCATGTGAGTATGCTCAGAAGATACCGATATGATCCAATGCATGTGTTACCGACTCAAGAGATTGAAGTTGCTAGTAACTTAAGTTATATTGAGGAGTTGATCAAGATAGTGGGATCTCAGACAAAACAACTGAGAAATCGAGTAATTCCACTAGTGAAAGTCCTTTGAAGGAATCACTCGATGAGGAAGCAACTTGGGAAATGGAGGAGCACATGCGGAGAAAATATCCCCACCTGTCTGAATAATCAAGTAAGAATTTTGAGGACGAACTTTCTTAAAGAGGGGAGAGTTATAACATCCTGTTATCCTATGCTAGGGGTTAAAACCCTAGATTAGTGTATATAAGAGTTTATTGAGAGGTTAGAAAGTGTATTTCATGCTTATGCATAATATAGCATACATACACACTTGAATATTGATTTTTGCATATTAAAATGATTGTACATACATTCATTGACATTTGTCGAGTATAGTTGATTTATAAATGTGATTATATTTAAAATTGTGAATTCTATATGTTAAAAAATTGATTTGGGGAATATATTTATTTACTCAGAATTTTTGGTGAAAATTTGGGAAAATTATGAAATAGGGTATTTTGGAATAGGGAAAATGCCAAGTGGCAAGACAATTGATAAATGGCAATAGATATAAGAGTTAAATGGCACGAAAATTTTTATAAATGACATTGGGATTTAATCACATATGTCATTGAAAATTGGGAGACAATTGGAGTAGAATTTGGAGACAAATAGACTAATTGATTAAGAGAAAACAAGTGAGACGATAGGAAGTGGACATGTGGCAAGTGACAAGTGTCACTTGCC
>JANIPM010425676.1:0-10807 GCA_027478405.1 Erythroxylum cassinoides | reverse complement strand
CAAATTTTATTTTAAATTTATATATTTTGAAGATAATTTAATAATGTATATTTAGTTAACAGAAATTATATTATAAAACAAAAAAATAAAGATATTGCATTTTTATAATGTTTGAAAATCGAAAGAAACAAAACTAAAACCGAAATTTAAAAAAGTGAAGAGTGCGTGATTCATAATTTAAAGAGCAGCAGATTTAAATTGTAGTTGAATTCACGTAAATTAAGTTATGAATTCAATTTATAAAGAGAGTGAAGGTTTAATCACACGTAAATTTAATTTATTGTCATTTTTTTGTTCCAAATAATTAAATTGAATTCAATCTTCACGGCATTCCAAAACGGGTTGTTATTTGTTAATCTTATCTCCAGAAGTCAGGAAGTAGCGACTAGAGAAGAATTATTGGAGAAATCCCCGAGGTAAACCGAAAGAATCATATGCTTCTCCACACACCCATATCAGCTCCACCACTGCACCACCAGCGGTGCCAACAGTACCACAAACACCACCACTCTATTTATTACTCGTTCCTCCCATTTGGGTGTCTCAATTCCAGGCTCCACGAGCGCTCTCTTCAGGTTAGCTCATAATATCTTTAGATTTCTTCATATTCATGTTGCTCAGATGTAGATTTTGTCTTGCTTGTGTCAAATAGAGGGTGTTCTCGTAAATATTCCACTCTTATTGGATTTTAGGGTGGGTTAAATTTCAGCCTGGAGAATGGATAAAATTTATCTAACATCTGATTGTAGAATTACCAAATAATCTGCTAACTACAGATGAGCCAACTGTAAAGACTTACAGAAGCGATGGTATGAAAAATGTCTGATTTACTCTTCGCATCAGCTTTATGTCCCTAGATAACATTAACACCCCTATATTTTGCATTCTAAGATGTATCACCTGTTCCTGACCACGTGTCATTAATATTTAGTTTCTTTCTAAAGTTTTGTTACTGATCTCTAATGAGTCTACCTCTATGTGTTTCTTCATTCATATAATGTTAAATTGTGAATAAGGCAGGTTCAGCAAAGGAAATTGCTTAAGGAATCACATACAGAAACAAGTTAAGAGACTGATTATCTCTCTTCCCTTCCTTGCTGAAGTATTATTTTTCTGGCTAGTATATAAGTGTTGTGTTGAAAAGGAAATTTTCAGAAAACTATGAGTGTTAGACATTGCTTGTTACTGGTCTTGTCTTTGTCTAATCTATTACAGATAGAATTGCTTAGACTATGATCAGCGTTATTAACCTATAGCTCATGTGCTCAAATCAGGGTCTGAAACTTGTGGACCTTATGAAAGCAAGATAAGTAAGAGTTCAGGAAAGAAAAGGGTCTTCTTTTTGGATGTCAATCCATTGTGTTATGTTGGAAGCAAACCAAGTTTACACCCGTTTTATCACTGGATTTCTCTTTTTTTCTCTCAAGTCAGCCTTACTGATCCTGTTATTGCTGTAAGTATTTTCTTGATTTCTTTGACTGAACTTTGTACAATAGTTGGCTTTTCTTCTCACTTTTTTCTCTTTAAATTTTCCAATCAATTTATTTGAAATTGTGACCCACTTTTTCCAAACATTCATTTGTCTCTTACAAGTTGGCAAAGCAAAAGTTCATGGCATGTTCAGATTTTACTTTTCCATTATGATCATGGAATATGATTGTGGCTAAATCTGCACTAGACTCTCAATTTTCTTTAGGTATTGACCTTTTTATGAAATGATTGTGTCGGTTTAGGTTCTTGATGGAGAAGGAGGCTGTGAGCATCGAAGAAAATTGTTGCCTTCTTATAAAGCACATCGGAGGAAGTTCTTGCTATTATCTACTCATTCAAAATCTTTTAAGGCTCAAAATGGAAGGTCTATAATTGTTGAGGATGTTCTTAAAAAATGCAATGTCCCAGTGAGTAGACATTCTCTAATGTCATCTTATGTAGGCATTTTGTATCACGCAAACATATTATATGCTTAAATTTGTTATATAATTAAGATTGCATTCACCACTTAGCTTTAAATAACTCAAATTGGGATATCTTATCTAACTAGAATATGATTGCATGGCCTACTTAGTTGAATGCGTAAGCTACCTTAAAAATTGGAAGAACTTCGAACTAGAACCATCAAATCCTTGAGCCATAGAATAACACAAAGTAGATTTCAATTGTTAGCAGCTGAGTGTTCCTTGCTTTTTTCTCCTATAGTTATTTTGATGCAAAAATGCTTAAAGTCTATAAAATAAATAAAAGAGAGAAAATTAATCAAACACAAGCTTTAATTTGATGGGATGAAGGATTAGAATTGAGTTGATAATAAAGACAATGTAGGCTGAAATTTAAATTATGCTGAGATTCCTTTTTAGATAGGAAGTAGTAAGTTAGATATGTTATTCTAGTTATATATATATTATCTTAGTTGTTTAGAACTTAAACTTATAGAATTTTTCTTAGAATAAGATTTAAATTTGTTAGGAACCCTTTCTTATTAGAGTAAGGATTCTAAGAACTTCCCTATAAATGTATAACTCTTCTCTTTAATAACATGATATCAAATTTGATTTTTCAATTAGAAGGTGTGATGCTTTCTTTTCAACTATACTAAATTTAAAATTTAAGCTAAAATCTAGACCTGAAACTTGATATTCTAGCAGCACAATATCAAGCATATTTTCTAATTTTTGTGAGTTTTCGCTACTAATTAATATTTCTTCTATTTTGTCCTACATTATATTTACTCTTATTAAGTCTAGAAATGATCACTTTTCTTTTTGCTATTTTACTTTGGTGAAAAGTATCATTGATTTTGATGCATCTGAAACAATCAATTTTTTTTTATTATTCATCGTTGGCGAGATCACCAGCATTGAAGTATTTTGTAGTCTCCTATATATACTCTTTGGTTGAAAACATTTTCTTATCACTTCATAGCATTGCGAATATTTGCAAGAGATTATTTTTCACCAGACCTTTTAAATTTTGCAGGTTGTGAAAATTGAAGGCCATGAAGCAGATGATGTTGTAGCTACACTTGTAGAACAAGTTTTACAAAGAGGATATAAAGTTGTTATTGCTTCTCCTGATAAAGATTTCAAGCAGTTGCTCTCTGAAGATGTCCAGATTGTTTTGCCTATTCCAGAGTTAAACAGATGGTCATTTTATACCGTAAAGCATTATGTTGCTCAATATAATTGTGATCCACACTGTGACTTGAGCCTTAGTAAGTATCAGATGAAATATTGGACTTTTTAATTGTATAACCCATTATACTTCCTCGTGTGCATCTGACCATAATTACACTGTTCATTTCGGCTACCAAATACCAACATATATTGGGGGTGCTTGAAATTTCCGAAAGAATTGGAAGACTTGCTAGCATACGTTATTTAGCCTGCAATGTTGTGACTTGCATACATCTTCTCATCTATTGTCAAAAGGGACTAAGAGGATGAATTGTAATTTTAAGGGTTAGCTTCCTTCAAGTAAAGTGAAGTGTGGCAACATAAATTTTCTGAAGTACATCTGGTCTTTCAACAAATTTCTAGCTGTTTATTTTAACTAAGCTTATATAGTATAAGAATATCTTGATTGAAGCTTTAACTTTTAGGATCTATTCTTGGTGACGAGATTGATGGTGTACCTGGTATACAAAATGTTGCTCCTGGATTTGGCAGAAGGACTGCTTTAAAGCTTTTGAAGAAACATGGGCCCCTGGAAGATTTGCTAAATAGAGCAGCTGCGAAAACTGTGGGCAAGCAGTACGCACAAGAGGCCCTCACAAAACATGCTGATTACCTCCGAAGGAACTATCAAGTTCTTGCTTTGAGAAGGTCTTCAAGATCTGTCTTAAATAAGTTGAATTTAAAGGGTTATGCCTCGGACAATGTTATATTTCATTTGATTATCTAAGCAAAGAAGCCACTAATCTGATTTGCCTGTCTTTTGGCTCTACGCATTCCTGAATTACACGATTACAGGGATGTTGATATTCAACTTCAGGATGAATGGTTGGTTACGAGAGACAAAGTTAATGATCTGGCCGTCTTATCTGACTTCATCAAGTTATTGGAAGAAAGCAAAAAACCGACTCCCCAGAATGTGTCAAATGGTTAAGTTCAACAATTCTAATAACTTTTTTTTTGGTTTCAATATTTCTTTATATTTTTTCGTTTCCTTTAATATATAAGCACACAATTAACTATGTTGCAAATAGGTTTAAGATGCAGAGAAAATGCATCCTAAATTTTCTAAAAGTATCAGAGGAAGCGTTGCCATATATGATCCACACTGATCATTATCAAAAGGAAACTTCAATTTTAAGTTATCTGATATTTTCTCATGCATGGTTTAGCTTCTTGTTCCTTCGCATATGTGGCTTACCTTCCTGTGATTCTTAATGGACAGCCACGTGCTTGTCTGATGAACCTTAGAGCTATTAATAGAGGGATACTAACAAAATTGTATTTAAAATCAGGGATTTCCCGTCTTAATTCATTTTTCTAATATTGAGATGACGCTGTGTTTTCAGAAGGAAAAGTTTTAGACATCGGTGATTTCAGAAAGAGAGCAGGAGAAAGGAGTGGCCAAGGAGGTGAAGTTAGCTTGAAAGGAAAGAACTCGAGAATGATGAGTTCAGATAGTGGTTGATTCAATTGGATTTGTAAAGTGCAAGTAACTCAAAGAAGATATTTATCTTTACTTCTGTGCTTTGGTATTCAGATTCTACTAGAAACTACATCTTCAACATGCTGTCTGACTAATATAGCTTCATAGTTGTAGCAACGGGGTTTCTTCTGTCCAACACCTAATGGTAAGCATAGCTTTTGCCGAAGAAGCCTTCTGTCGTTTGAAAATTAACATAGTTTTTCCAAATTACTGGAAAGCTGAAAATCCACAATGGAAGCTGTATTTGTTACCTGTCATTGGGAGTACTTATTGTTTCCTGACAATTGAATGTAGTAGATACTTCTATCGAAGATATGTTACTTCTGTGTCCATTTTGTTGTCATGCCGAAGCTTGATTGTAATAAATAATAGGATCGTATATCTGCATTGCTAATAAGATTATCATGCAGGAGCTTGAGTAATTACTTGTTAACAATTGCTTACGAATTAATGTTATTGTTTACAGGCCAAAAGAAATCTACTGCAAAATACAAAATGTCTATCTTATGAAAAATCTATCTTTGATAATTAGGCTGATAGTCACTGACGCCTTCAGGAATCTGTAAGGTTCTTTGACTAATTAATGTGCAAACTTTAACTTCTATACGACAATTAAGCAACTTGTGAACTTTGGGGATAAATTAGTTGTCCATATTCAGTCTAGTTATCAAACCATACAAAGGTAGCTTTTCTATTGCCTATTTTGCATCTTATTTTTGGTTAGAAACTACCTACCTCTCAGTTGAAGTAATGCATTCAAGAAGCAGGAGAATGTAGAGCTCTTTTTAATGGCCCATAAGCTCCTTCCTTTAAGAAAATAGTTATGCAGCCACTTTATCCATGGAGACTTTATGTCCTCAGTTATCCACCAAATCCATTTAAGAGTTAGTGTAAGGTTGTAGTTTTGACAGAATAGATGCCTAGCCCTCCATCTTCCTTTGGGAAACAAATATCAACCTATTTGATTTTAGCAATTCCCTTTCACCATTAGAATGGCTCCACAATAATTCCTTAAATATTCTTTAAATGGACTTGGTAATGTTTTTCAGTAGGAACATATGTGAATTCCAACATATATGGAGAGAGCAAAGGACTAATTTGATCAACTGAGGTTTACCTTTATAGGAAAAAGATTTATTCACCCATGACTTAATCATGCTTTTGACTTTCTCAACAAAAGGGAGACATTTACTGAAGTTAGGTCTTCTTGTGGAGATTAGGAGTCCTAAATACATCATAGGGGGTAACTTCCTTTACATACTAGTGATTGTAGTAGTATATGTCTCCATATAAGCAACTCCCTTAATGATCAAGCAATGACTTCTATTAAAATTGATCTCCAAGCGAGAGATCCCTTTAAACCCTTCCAAAGCCTTTATTAATATCTAAAGTGAATCCATGTGAGCTCTACGTAACAATAGAAGAGCATCTGCATAGCATAAATTTGGTAGTTTAATTTTCCTGCGTTTATAGTGGAATTTGAAATTTATATTTCCTCCAAATTCATACTTGATAAGCAGATTAGGAGATTTCATGCATAAAATGAAGAGGCATAAGGAAAGAGGGTCTCCCTATCTAAGCCCTCTTGCTCTTTTGAAGATTTATGAGGGACTGACATTTAACTAAATACAAAAAGATGCTAATGTGATATACTCCCTAATCTAACCAGTGAATAGTCTAGGAAATTCAAGCACTTCCAATAGTTTTAGTAATAAATCCCAGCATACACTATCAAAAGCCTTGTGAAAATCCTTTTTGATAGTGTAATTTAGAGTGGTTTTGCTTCTTGAATACCTTTTAAGTAATTCCTGAACCATCAAAATGTTGTCATTAATATAATTGTTCTCCATGAATGAACCTTGGTTCTAAATAATCAAATGTGATATGGCACTTTTCAATCTAGTAGCCAGAATTTTGGAAATAATCTTATTAATGAAATTGGAACATGTTATAAGCCTAAAGTCACTAAAACTAGGAACCAAACAAAGGAAGGTCTTGTTGATCTTCTTCGAGAGAGTACCTTCTACAAAGAAATCAGACATTGCATCTTTTACAAACTTACCTATCACATCCTAGGATTTATGAAATAAATAACCATTCAATCCATTAGGACCAGGAGCTTTCATTCCATTCATTTTAAAAGCCAGCTCCTCTATCTCTTTTTCCTCTATAGTTCTAATTAGGTTTGCAATGTCTTTAGAAAAAAATATTTTTGAGATAAATTTCCTCTAATGTGGGATAGTAATTAATGGAGAACCTGAAGTTCCAAGTAGAGAAATATAAAATTTTACAGCTTCTTGTTGGATCTCATGATGGTCCTAAAGTAAGAATCCATCACTTGAGAGAATAAAACTAATCTTATTTTGATCCCTTCTAGCAATGATGAAATTAAAGACAAATTTAGAACATTCATCACCTTCCTTCAACTAATTCACCCTAGTTAAGAAGTGAAAAATGATTGCTAACAGATTGCAGATGATTAGATAAGAGAAGTTTCTTATTGGAAAGTAAAGAAGGATCATTAGGAGAGGTTCAAAGCATGGTTTGCAGAGTAGCAAGCTCCTTTTTAGTAGAATCTATAGCAACTTGGTGCTGGAACCCTTTGATATATTCAATAGTTTAAGTTCTCTCTTAATAGCTTTTAATTTTTGGACATAAATGAATTGTCTAGTGCCAGTATAAGAGCAGTAAGCTCCTCTCTTACAAGCTTCCAAAAACCATTCTTATTTATTTAAAAATGTTAAACCAAAAATGTCTGACTACCTTTTGTAAGATTTCACCTACCAAGTTAGGGTATGATTTTAGACAAAAGGGGATCTTTTAATCTAGCTATGCTCTGGGGAAAATGGTTAAGCTAGTTAGAATTTACAAGAATTCCATCCAATTTTTCCTAACGAACCAATTAGATCTTTGCTTATTTTTCTAGGTGAAAATATGTCCTTCATATCTATAGATAATTTTGCTTATTAGAGGTATACCTAGAGCTTCATATCTATAGATAATTGAGTTGAAATCACCACAAATAAGCTAAGGTCTATTGATTTGATGTTGATTTCCTTATGATTATTCCATAAGGTATACCTCTAATAAGCAAAATTGCTAGCATACATAAAGGAGACATTAAACTTTACTTTCCCCTAGAGAAAAACATACTTTTATATGCATCACTTGGTCATTAGAAATCAATAGATCCTCTTCAACATTGTCAGACTTATAACATATAATTATTATCCCATAAGCATTGTGAGTATGGTTACTAAGTAGTTTCCAATAAGGCCCCAACACATTCAACTATTCCAAATTTTATATTCTTTTTTTTTGTTTCAAGTAAATCTACCATTAGAGGCTTTTCCCTCTATACAAAATCTATTAAAGCATAGAAGCCTCAATTTTTTAATTAACTAGAGTTCTAACCACCAACTTATCATACTAACTAATGTTGGATTCCAGATTGGTCACAACAGTTTCTTGAACATTATCAACATTCTCCTTTACTTCCCCTTCTTTCAGAATTCCCATCAATTCATTATAGTAACTTGAATTGAATTTCCTATTTTTAGCCTTCCATATTTTACCTTGGACCTTAAGGGAAGGCCTCTAATGATAATAAATAGCTATAGCATCCTCCCAAAATTTGTTTCCATTCCCTAGCCTCATAATTGGAATTTCATTTGGGAGATCTTTAGACACATCAGTGCTTACACATATGTGGCCATATCTAATTCTCCTTTTCTTTGCAATGTTTTCATTAAGAAAAAATGGTTTTCCTATATAGCTAGCCAAGGAGCTTAATCCCTAAGTGGTCCAATAATCAAGAGGTACATTATAAAAGTTCATTTATAAATGAATGCTTTGAAGCTTAACAGTTTCAAAGTTCAAACCTAGCTACCAAGATTGCAAGAATATTGGCAAGTTCCTAATATATCAGGACCTTCTTCAAGAATCTTTAGAGATTTAGAGCTAGATGAGAATGTGAATAGAATTAGGTTATCTTCATATAAGATAACTTTATGTAATCCACTATTTTTCCATAGCTAATATTTTAGTTTATAGATAACAAGAAATGGAGGTCTTTGATGAAATAAAAAGCCAACTAATGTAGATTCTAGATTTGGGCCCATTCAATCAAAATTTCAACATCAAGACACACTATCAGCTTACCATCTAACTCTTTATGTGGTTTAAATAGAAGAGTGGAAGCGTGCTAATCTCCAACAACTTTCTTCCAACTCTTAGTGGGAGGTTAAGGTTGAGAAGTAAGAATCAAGGAAGGACCAGGTCCAGAGGGAATCTGTTTACAAGAAGAGGAGGTTGGAGGTGGCAAAGATGAAAATTCACCTCCTTTTATGGTTATAGCAGTCTATATGATAATGGAAAGACAATGCTGAGTCATATGTAACAGGAAGGAAACTAGCTTATAGTTTATTATTGGGAACAACAGTAACTAAAAACAGTTATAGATTTAGGCGGGAGAAATATTAAAATGTGAAGGCCTAAGATGCCACTGAGAAGTTCTGGGAAATGGAGACTGAAACCAAGAAGCTAGAGAAATTAATCAAGAAAGTTTAGTACGAAGAAGGGGGGGTGGAAGGGTTTGAAAGCTAAGGAAACAGGAAATAAAGCCAGCAAATAGAATTAAGAAGAAGATGAAGAAGCTATGGAAACATGGAGTTAGTCGAGGCCTTCATCCAACAATCTCCAAGATCGAAGAAAGAACTAGAAGCTGTTCATATTAAACATTATGACTCCTCCTCCTTTAGTTTTCTTTGAAAGAAGATGATAATTGACAGACTAAAAGATAATTGAATTGGGGGAATGAAACCAAGCAAATAGAAGATACATCTTAATATTTATCATTGTATTAAGTTTGATTTGCAACTACGTATAAAAATACTTTAATAATCTTCTTATGTTGAGATAAATATTATTTGTGTAACATCCCATCACCGATGGGAAGAATAAAATAGTAAATTTGGATCGGCTTGTGAGTGGGTTCACATATCTCGGCATATACATGTGTAAAATGGCCTCTATATTGATATCAATGATAATATTTCCAAATGTACATGATAGTACATGCATTCGTGACAATTCCCGGCATATGTATCTATAAGTGTAATTTTTGTGAAAAATGTGACTTATGTGTTTGAAAAAGTGAATTGGAGTGATTTATGTGTATTCTGCATAAAATTGCTAAGAAGGTACCGATGAGATTTCCGATACTGAAAATGACTGTCCATTTGACACTCCAATTAATGACATGATTTAGCAATATTTTTTTATCTTGAGCCATTGAAATTTGGAGAGGGGTTATGAAAGTCAAAGTAAAAGAATTGATTGAAATGGGAATTGATAGGCACGAAAGAAACAATGAAAGTGTGTGAATCGGAAGGAATTGAATTTCAATTCAGTCCTTAAGAGTTGAATTTTTGAATTGAAGTAGTGAAGTTACAAGACTTTGTGTAAGGGCAACTTGGGCATAACACTTAAGTTATAAAACGTAAGGTTAAAAGGAAAGGGGCAAAATGGACATTTCACACTTAGAAAGGGTATAAAAAGGAGATGAAAGAATTATTGGTTTTGGTTAAAAGGGGAAGATGCCGTGGGAGAAGAAGAAGAAAAGAGAAGTAGGGTTTTTGAAATTTTCGAAGAATTTGAAGCCAAATCAAATAAGTATAGTAAAGCATGTTTTGATGTTATTTAAGTGAGGATTATGTGTTAAAAGTGATAGAATAGGTTAAACATGTGTTTGGTTTAGGGTTTTTGATTTATGAGAGATTTTGTTATTTTGTGAATGAGATTGGTTTGAAATGAGTTGGAAAATGATGTGTGAGTGATGATTAAGGTAAAGATGCAATATGTTTAGAAAGATGGGAAGATTTTGATTGTATATTGTTGAAAAAAATCAAGTTTCGGGAGGTTTCTGGGTTCGCACGTCGCGACATGCTCATGCGCACGCCGCGGCGCACACAAGCGTGCATGTCACGGAGTAAGCAAGTGTGCACGCAGCGGCGCACACAAGTGGGCACGTCGCGGCGTCAGCGAGTGTGCATGCCGCGGCGCACACTTGTGCCTGCGGCGAGGACCCAGTTTCCTGATAGATGTGTTTTGGTTTTTAAACCATAACTTTGTGTAAAGATATTCAAATAAGGTG
>JANIPM010425618.1:0-10812 GCA_027478405.1 Erythroxylum cassinoides | reverse complement strand
CTACCAATCTCGTGTGTCGCGGACTAGGATATCGCCCACGATATCGGGTTCGGGTCTTACGGGGTTGGGACGCTACAAAAGACATCTGACAACTGATGAGAAAATTTCTCCAAAGTCAATGCCCTTCTTCCGACTAAACCCTTTAATAACCAGTCTGGCCTTATATCTAAGAGAAGAATTCTCTTCACGCTTCACCTTGTAGATCCACCGATTCTTCAAAGTTTTTTTGCCTTTAGGAAGCCTAACTAGCTCAAAGGTATCATTGTCGAGCAAGGATTGCATTTCATTTTTCATGGCAACAACCTATTTTTCCTTTTGCTCACTCTCAATAGCTTCTTCATAATATTCATTTTCTTCTTCATCTGTTAAGAGAACATACTCATTAACTGAGTACCAAATGGAAGGTCTTCCATCTCTGGTAGATCTTCTAAGTACAGGTTCAAGTTCTTCATCAACAACCTCATCATGTGTAGGAACTTCTATTTGATCAATAACTTCATGCTCATCTTCAAGTTGATCATTCTGATCTTGAAGTTGTACATCAGCCTGATTATCATTGGTAGTAATATGATCCAAGTCAACTAAACCATCATTTGTCTGAGGGTTAGACTTTTTTGTTGATATCTTCAATGGTTTGATCCTCTATGAAGATTACATCACGACTTCTTACAATCTTCTTCTCAACTGGATCATAACCCTTGTACCTAAACTCATCCTTTCCATAACCAATGAAGATACACTGTCTTATTTTGGCATCGAGCTTTGATCTCGCATTTTTTAGCATATGAACAAAGCATTTGCATCCAAATACACGTAAGTGGTCATAAAAAACATTCTTACCATACCACACTTTGTGTCAAGACATCAGCTTGTAATGAAACTGTGGGAGTTAGATTAATAACATAAGCAGCAGTATATAAAGCCTCACCCCATAATGATTGACATAATTTTTCTTTTGAAAGCAAACATCTAGCTCTCTCTATTAGTGTTCTGTTTATCCTCTCTGCCAAATCATTCAACTGAGGTGTGATGGAGGTCCATCTAGCCAAGTTTATGAAGACATTGCCAACATAGTCCTTGGTTTAGTTACTTCTAGTGCAAGTGATGGAGGTGACATTGGTTCAATTGATGAAGAACTTGAGGAAGAAGATGTTAATCTAATCTTAAAGCTCCAGGTCTTGTTGAGGCCTTTTGGGACTTACAAATGTGTGATTTTTTAGGGCCAAAATCCTGGTGCTTGTTCGGGTGAGAAGGCCAACTTTTGCTACACTTTTTGATGATCTTCAAGCCTAATTTGAAGCCTAATAGCTTAGCCCAAGTCTTGGTCAAATTCGACTGAGTTGTGAGATTAATAAATATTTAATTTCCTTTTTTATGTTGGATTTATAATGGTTTTAATTCAGACTTATTTAACTTCAATTATTATTGTGAAACTTTCCTATTTAAGAGAGCTAAATGTGTGTTTATGACCTGTTGAGAGGTCGATTCATGTATCCATCCAACAGGCCATTCATTTTTGTTTTTCACATATATATGTGTGTAATCTCTTAAAAGGAAGGCCAGATTATCAAATTCAAATCGTGAGAGAGATTTGCTTTTGCAAGTTATCATCTTTATTTAGGTTTTGTTAGTTTATAAAAACTATCAATTGGGTTTTGTATGTAGTCCGAAAACATTCAATTATCTTTCCTTATTCACCTGATCATTCCCTTTCATTCATAAATTCTTCACATCAACCCCTTTTGCATCATTTCCTAAAAATCTGCCCAGATTCCTAATCCAGAATGTCCAAAACAAGAAAAATCATATATTTTCCTTGCTAATCATTTCGACAAAATTCCTTCACCAATGTTGTAGTTCACGTTTTGAACTTCAATTTGACATATAATTCCATCCAATTTCGTTCAGTCGTTAGCCCAAAAAATGAGCTAGAAGAATCGTCTAATTATTTACTCCTGCAATTGCAACCTTTTCCTTTTCCAAGAAACCACCCATCCAAGAAATTCCATATCTTTTAATCCGTTCATCTTTTCACAAAACTTCCTCTTCAAGGTTGTAGTTCACATTTCGAACTTCAATTTGGCATATAATTTGACCCTATTTGCGTCAACCAATCACCCAGAAAACGTGTTTGAATTTGCATGTCTAAATCTACCTGTTGCCACATCTTTCTAGACACATACAAACTAAATCAGTCATACCTTCTAAACCATTGATCTGATTGCAAAACTTCCTTCATCAAAGTTGTATTTCACATCCTGCTCTACAATTTTGTCTCAAGAATCATCTTCAAATTCTAAGCCGTTTGTCTGGACTTCACCTTACAATCTATCTGTTTGTTTATATTCAGGAAATTCCATATTTTACCAAACTTCAACCATCACCCCTAAACATCACAGCAACCACCACGCCATTAAGGTGTCTTAGGAGGTGTCTTCTGATGTCTGATCCCTTGTTGGATTTGAAGAGTCTACTTTAGGCCTAGTGATGAAACATATTCGTAAGTTTTGATATCACACATCAACCAAAAACCTTAAGACATTAAGCTTATGGGTCCTTTTCACTTATATGTCCTTCACTAGTTCCATCTCTTTCTAATGTATGATTCCTACTCACATTTGACATCTCAACATTAAGGTGACTATTTTTAGCTTGTGTGTAATTTATGTCACTGATTTCAAGATCTCCTATCTTTTTGCTTCATTTTGTTCTACAATGAAACTACACCGGGTAAGCACATATAATAGTAAGTGGGACATACACACTCTCAAGACACACCAGTAGGTCTTCATTTTGTCTGCGCAAGCTCACTGGGGCAAACATGGAGCCCCCTGATCACGATGAGCAACAATCCAAACGTGTACGTACTCGCAAGCGGGAGGACGACCCTACTCCGTCCCAGAAGCCATCTTATAGTTCGGCTATCACAGGCACCTTGCCGGAGTCCGCTGTAATGGAGGTTTCTGAATGGCCTGATGAGGAACCAGTCGATGACGAGGAAGGGGACATTATTCACTTACTAAGGGAAGACGTTGGCGACATTAACCTCTCACAGAACCTTCGAACGAAACTCGACAACCAATGGAGGTAAACCGTGGTGGTGAAAGCGCTTGGTCGAAGGATTGGTTTCTGCACGTTGAGCGTCAGGTTGTAGGTGCTATGGAATCCTCGTGGCACCATGAAGCTAGTCAACTTGGAGCATGATTTTTTTCTTGAGAAATTCATGGATGAGGCGGATTACTTGCGGGCATTAACTCAAGGACCATGGACGATTTTCAGCCAGGCCTTGGCTATGCAAAGGTGGATGTCGAACTTCAGGCCCTCGCACGGAAGAATCACTACGGCGGTGGTGTGGATTCGCTTCCTGGAGTTGCCCATATCCAGATACCACCCACAGATCCTTGCTGCACTGGGTAATCTTGTCGGTAACCTGGTGAAGACAGACGAAGCTACACGCCTGATCCATCGCGGGAAATACGCCAGACTCGCAGTTGAGGTTGACTTGAGCACACCGCTGAGGAGCACGGTTGAACTAGACGGGGAACCACTACGGGTGGTGTATGAGGGTCTGCCGACGTTGTGCTTCACCTGCAGCATGGTGGGCCACGCCGACGCCGCCTGTCCCACGCGTCCTCCCACCTCCACCGCTAGACCTCCCCCTCGTGACTGTGAGGATGGCACGACGTCTGAACCGCAGACTGTCGATGCTTCAGCTGGAGGAGCCGCCCCACATCCCACTGCTAACGGCTATGGTCCATAGACGCTCGTGCAAGCTCGTCCTCAACGTCTCTTCCAGACACGCCAGACGCATATGGGATGACAGAAGACACACATCACCAAGGCTAGCTCAAGATTCGCCCCTCTTTCGTTTCAAGATAGTGTGGGTGATAGGATGGAAAGCCAGGAAAAGCAAACCACGTACAGTGATCCCCTTGGCAAAGGATTAAGCACCAACTTGTCCAGTTTCCTCTTTAAGGGGAAACACATTACTACTGGGCCCATTTTCAACTCTATTAGGCCCAAGAAAAATCCAAAGAAGGGCCATAAAACTCATAAATTCGCCTCGGCCCACCAGGAAGTAGGCGAAAGCTCCAACCCAAAATCCCCAATTCTCCTAAAACCTACCACCACGTACAATCATTTGGCGGTCGTTCTTCCATCCCACATGGCAATGGTCTGCGATAGCCAGCTCCTAACAGATCGAGAGCAGGTGGCGGCGAACTCGATCCATCAAATGGAAGGAGTTGAGGCCCACGAAACCTAGCTCGAAATCGAGCTCGGGACGGGCTAACATCCGAATGACCCACCAGATATTGAGTTAGAATCGGTGGAGACTGCCCCCAGATATCCTCAACTATTAGCGTAGAACTAAGATCCGCATCAACCGGGCGATGGCACCAGTGAGGAGCCCGTGGGAGGTAACCCCTCTACGCACCGTATAGAGTAGATTTTCTTGTTTTTATGTTGATCATTATCTGGAATTGCCAAGGCGTCAGAGGGTCTCGGTTTCAGACCATCTTGCGTACCTAACTTGGCATTATCAGCCTGGCATCCTAGTCTTACTCGAACCCTGAATTAGCGGGGATGGAGCCACCAAAGTGGTTAAGAAGTTGGGTTTCGACTTTTCGTTTCGGGTTGAAGCTGAAGGTTTTTCGGGAGGAATTTGGCTTTTGTGGAAAGCAGAATTTGATATCACTATCGTGCTCGCTCATCGCCAATGTCTTAATACCACGATTCGACATGCTTCTGGGATGGTCGACTTTACCGCTGTCTATGTGAGCCCACAGGTCTCGACTCAGAACCTCCTGTGGCCCATTCTTACTCGGATCAGGCACTCCACCCAACGTTCTTGACTTGTCGACGGTGATTTTAATGCTAAGCTATCCATTTCTGATAAACGGGGGGCATCCAGAGCACTCATGTGGTGAATAAAAAATTCCAAGATTGGGTTCGAGTGAGTGGCTTTCATGACCTGGGCTATGTGGGTCCCCAATTTACGTCACGGCGGGGAAGGGTCTAAGCCCGACTTGATCGAGCCTTCGTTTCGACTTCTTGGCTGCAACTTTATCCCCATACGGTCAATCATCACCTTTCTTTTCTAGGATTTGACCATCGTCCTCTGTTTATCCGTACTCACCGTGCTTCTTTAAGCACGGTGGTCACCCCTATGTTTCGTACTCACTGGGGCATTCCTATCGCTTTCAGAGGATAGCTTCCATATGCTTTCCCAACCCATCCACACCCTGGAAATTAGGACGGCTGTCTTCGAGATGAACCCTCACAAGGCCCCTGGGATTGACGACTTCAACGCGCTTTTTTTATCATAAGCAATGGAGCCATATCGGCCCACAAGTGGTGGATTATATTCAGCAAGTGTTCGGAATGGAACGCTAGGACAGAGATCTGAATCATACTATCTTGGTACTCATCCCCAAAATCCCTGCCCCGTAAACTCTATACTAATTTTGGCCGATTAGTTTGTGCACGGTGCTGTACAAGATCATTTCAAAAATTATAGTGAATCGCTTGAAGAGCCACATGGATTACCTGGTTGCAGCCACTCAAGGCAGCTTTATTCCGGGCAGACAGATTACTGAGAACATTATTATCGTCCAGGAGATCATCCATTCGATGCACAAAAAGTCCGAAAAAACTGGCTTTCTGGCAATTAAGGTTGATCTGGAGAAAGCATATGACCGACTTCGATGGGACTTCATACACCAGACCTTACTGGACATCGGGCTATCGCCTTCTTTGATCCAGGTCATTCTGCACTGTGTCACGACAGTGGCAATGCAAGTGGACTGGCAAGGTTCCTTGACGGATGTCTTCCACCCTTCTCGTGGAATCCGTCAGGGGGACCCGCTATCCCCTTACTTGTTTGTCTTGTGCATGGAACGTCTGGGACATCTCATCTCCCAAGCCCTTCTCCAAGGTCTTTGGAAACCGATCAAGTTGAGTCCTCATGGGCCTCCCCTCTCTCACCAGTTCTTCGCCGACGATCTGATGTTGTTTACGGAAGCCGACGACTCTTAACCTCACGTCATTGCCTAGACTTTGACCCAGTTTTGTCAGGCTTTAGGTCTAAAAGTGATCACGGACAAGACGTAAATTTTTTTCTTTAAAAATGTTAGTCCCGCGGCAGCTCACCGGATTAGTCAGGTGCTGCACATCCTGAGTACTAACAATCTAGGGAAGTATTTAGGCGTTCCATTGATTCATAAGCGCACTAACCGGTGCACTTATTAGTACATCATCGACCGTGCACTCCAGAAACTTGCGGGCTGGCGCGCTAAAGCTTTGTCCCTGGCTAGACGGGTTACCCTCACACAATCTGTTCTCTCCTCTCTCCCTATCTACACGATGCAGACGGTGCGCCTTCCGAGACACTTATGTGATGAACTGGACCGCCTCAGGCGCGACTTTATATGGGGTTCCACGGATGAGCAGCAAAAAATGCACCTGTTAACTGGGACACCATTTGCCAACCTAAGAAAGCCGAGGGCCTGGGTCTTAAACGTACTCGATCCTTAAACGATGCCCTCTTGACTAAACTCGACTGGGCCTTGCTTCACCAACCCACAACTCTTTGGGTCCGCATCCTTCGGGACAAATATCGGCTGGATCCCTATTCTATCCCGGAGACGATCACTCGACGAGGGGCCTCGATCATATGAAGGGGCATTTCTTGTACTTAGCAGTATGTCCGACTGGGTATGTTCTAGAAACTGGGCAATGGCCGACTCATACATTTCTGGTTGGATAAGTGGGTTTAGGATTGGGGTCCGCTCATACTTTTGGCAATGACTCCCGTCCCCCCCAGCATGCTTCATGCCACGGTAGCGGAGTTTATGGATGACACTGGCCATTGGCGGTGGAATACTTTCCAGCAGTATTTACCCTCCACAGTCTGTATGGACATAGCCGGGATGAGAAGGATAGATGCTGGCTTACAGGATGATGGGCTGGTGTGGGGATCCACTCCTCATGGTCGTTTCACCGTGGCGTCGGCTTATGACTTAATTGAGGACACCTTGCAGCTTGCTCATCATCATATTTGGGACCTTATTTGGAAGTGGGTCGGGCCCCAGCGAATTCGGGCATTCCTTTGACTGATGGTTAAAGAAAAGCTTCTGACTAATCAACAGCGAGTAATCCGACACCTCACCATGGATGCTCGTTGTCATTTCTGTGGGCACGAAGAATCTACACTCCACGTCATTCGCGACTGTCTGCATGCGAAACAATTCTGGAGGACATTTCCTAGCGAGGTGGTGCCCACGACTTTTTTCCAACAGGACGTGACTAGCTGGGTGACTCATAACTTGCAGGTCCCAACACAGGTCCACCAAGGGGATTGGGCTACGATTTATGGAGTGGCCTGTTGGTTTCTTTGGCAATGGCGCAACCGCAGTCTTTTTGAAGCTGGTTTTGTTTGGCCAGACAGGGGCACTCGCTTTGTACTGGAATATGTCGAATGGATTATGAAAGCGTAGACAGTGGAAAGCTGCATTTTACGGCACCAGAGTGGACTTGTAGGCACTCTAGTTGGTTGGACTAAGCCTCCAGCGGGCTGGGTCAAAATCAATTCGGATGGGGCCGTCAAAGCAGGCGATACTATTTCTACGACCGGCGGACTAATTCGGGATTTTCATGTGTGGTGGCGCAACAGATTCCTGGACAACATCAGACCAGGATCTTCTCTTACTGCAGAACTCTGGAGAGTCCACTCTGGTCTCACTTTGGCTTGGGCACTTGAGTATCGGCTGGTCATTATGGAAGTGGACTCGCTCGAAGTTATTAACATCCTCTCCTTTTCCAGCCCAGTTCTCACTGATGATCTTCTTTTGGTGACAGGTACTCGGCAACTTCTACATCGTGGTTGGGAAGTTCAATTGCAGCACGTGTTTCGTGAAGGGAACCAGAGTGTGGACCAACTGGCCTCTCTTGCGGCATACTTCAGGCCTGGACTACACATTCTCCAGGATCCCCCGGTGTTCGTTCGGGAACCCCTCCTTCGAGATCAGCAGGGCGTTTTGTACCGGAGAACCCTACGTTAGCTAGGGTGCTTGGTTTCGCTTTGTTTTGTTTTGACTAGTGTATCTTCCTTTTCATAATAAAAAAATGAAACTACACTTAGAGATTGGTTTTTATGTTATTGCTTGTGATCATTAGCTTACAAATTGAGTAACCTTATTAGGAACCATTTGTAATAGTACCGATAATGAATACGTGGTTACAGAGAAAAACAATCCCTCTCTGGGTACTGTGTAACAAGAAAATTAAATCCAAAGTCTCCAATATAACGATACTTTTCGAAAACTAAAATAGTAATGTATGATAGGATAGATGGTATTCCGCTCAAGCTCCACCATCGAGCTTCATGGACCTTAACCAGAAGAATGAATCAGAAAAGGGGAAGGGAAGAGAGAGGAATCAGAGAGACAGAGAAGTTGTAGGGGAAGGTTGTTACCACTCTCAGCATAACCCACAAAATCCTTCCATCGAGTATTTGATACTCTCCTTCTGCTGCTCCTTCTGACACCCTTAATTTCAGGATTTGGTGCCACATGTCCCTTGTGCATAACTAACTCTCCATTTTTCTTGTTGTCCAGCTAGTTTATTGTCGCTAAGTCAATATCCGGATTAGTATCCACCATGTCCTCTGTGTTGCTACTTGTTACAATACTCTCCCCATCGAGAACAACCTTGTCCGTAAGGTTGAATTCGGGAAAATCCTGGAGAAATTCTTGTGGAATTGAATACTGCCCTTGCAATATGTAACGAGTAGCCAATACAGCATGAGGACGCAGAATTGGACCGTGTTAGGATGTTGTCAATGGAAAGGGCAAGTATTGCTCCTTGTTGTCACCTCGAAATTTTTTTAACAAGGAAATGTGAAAAACCGGATGTATACGGACAACAGCTGGTAAGTCATGTTTGTAAGCAACAGGACTAAACTTGGCAATAATTTGGAAAGGGCAAAAAAAACCGCATTTCAAGTTTCTGATTCTTCCTCAAAGCTAGAAAGTGTCGGCAATATGGCTGAAGTTTAACCAGAACATAGTCATCCACATCCAATTCCCATTGTCGATGCTTAAAGTCATCATGTTGTTTCATATACTGCTGGGCCTTAAGCAAGTTGTGTTTTAAGTGAACAAGCAGTTTATCCCTCTCTTGTAATAGTACTTGTAAGGCAGGAGGATCATGAGGATGAAACTCATACCTAATAAGTTTAGGAGGATCACGTCCAAAAAGAGCCTTGAAGGGAGTCATGCGAATACTGTGGTGATAGGATGTATTTTACCAGTATTGTGCCCATGGTAGCATCCTTAACCAGCTCTTAGGATTGTGGAAACAAAAGCATCTCAAGTACATCTCCAAGGTTTTGTTAAGTACCTTACTCTGGCCATCCGTTTGAGGATGGTAAGATGAACTCGTGGCCAAGGAAGTGCCCTGTAATTTGAAAAGCTGCTGCCAAAAATGACTGATGAAAACTTTATCACGATCAGAAACAATGGACTTGGGAAAACCATGAAGTTTGACGATTTGAGTAATAAAAGCTTCAGCCACATTTTTACTTGAGTAATCGGTCTTGATAGGGATGAAGTGGGCAAACTTGTACAAACGATCAATAACAACCATGATTACCGTGTAAGAATTCGCTGGAGGTAAGGAAGATATCAAATCCATGCAAATCTCCTGCCAAATCTGGTTTGGAACAGGCAACGGTTGGAGCAAACCTGCCGGAAGTTTATTCTCAGCCTTTGCTTGTTGGCAAATGACACAATTGAGAACATAATGCTTTATCTGTTGTTGCATATTAGGCCAGTAAAATTGGGAACAAATCTGCTCAACTGTCTTAGCAATTCCGGAATCGCCCCCAATGGAAGAATCATGGAATTCCTGCAAAATCTGCAGTACTAAAGGGCTATCCTTGGGGATGACAATTTTGTTTTTCCAGTGCAGAATTCCATTTTTAACATAATAGTGGCCATCTTGTTGTGGAGTAGAATCACAGCTAGTGAGGAGGTGTTGCAAATCAAGATCATTAGGCACCGCTTTCTTGAGTTGTTGTAGCCATTTAACTCTGGGTTCAGACCATGCAACAGAAAATTTTATAGAAAGAGCATCCGCATGAATATTTTCAGTTCCTGGTTTGTATTGAATTTCAAAATCATAACCAAGGAATTTGTGCAACCATTGTTATTGCTCTGGCATGTGTAGAGATTGAGCCATTAATGACTTGAGGCTCTTTGGGTCTGTCTTAATGATGAACTTCATGCCTAACAGGTAGTGTCGGAATTTTGCTAAGCCTTCTGTGATTGCAAACAGCTCCCTGGTATAAGCTGATTGCCTCTGCATACGAAGGGACAATTTCTTGGAAAAATACGCTATTGGGTGGCCAGATTGGCTAAGCATTGCACCAACACCAATACTTGAAGCATCAGTTTCTAGAGTGAAGGGTTGCTGGAAATTGGGAAGTGCTAACACCGGGGCTGTAGTGATAGCCCGTTTGAGACTCGCAAAAGCGTCTGTTTCCATGGAATTCCAAGTGAAGGAGTCAGTTTTGAGTAGGTCAGTCAAGGGTGCGGCTAAGATGGCATACCCCTTGATAAATCTGCGATAATAACCCGTTAAACTGAGGAAGCCCCGCAACTATTTAACATTTTGAGGAATTGGCCAATTGACTACAGCAGTGATCTTGTCTTTCTCCAAGTGTACACCAGCCCCCGTGAGTACATGATTAGGGATGACAATGGGTAGGGTTCGGTTCGGGTTTTACTCTACCCATATCCATATCTATTTTTT
>JANIPM010425507.1:0-10823 GCA_027478405.1 Erythroxylum cassinoides | reverse complement strand
AATTTGGATCTAGTTTCCTTCAAAGTCTAGGGATCAAGTTTATTGAATAAACCAGAAGAAAATAATTAGAAGTCGATTACGAAACCAAATTTGAAACCTATCTTTTATATATTTGATTCATTTCAATCATAAATTGCGCGGTTATTCTGTTGGTTTTAGGATTAGTTTTAGCAAGTTGTTAATTAATCAATTCCTCAATTATCAACATTTAAGCGATTAGTCCAATTAATTGAGTGATCCAAGCCTAGTACTTACACAATTACTCCATGTGGGATGATATTATATTGTACTACTTAAGACCCATAAACTTGCGGAACCGCATCATTTAGTGTCCTACTTGCATAAAAAAAAGGATGAAAGGTCTTACCTCGTCTTTAGCCTAAAACAACACCCACTGTATAATTACTTGCATCACACATTAATTCAAAAGGAAGAGACCAGTCAGGAGATATAAGAATAGGTGGAGTCACAAGCATATCCTTTAACAATTGAAAAGGTGTCAAACATTTGTCGTCAAAAATAAACATAGCATCTTTTTCAAACAATTCAGTCAAAGGTCTAACAATCTTAGAAAAATCCTTAATGAACCCATGACAATCCTTAATGAACCTATGGTAAAAACCAGTATGGCCTAAGAAACTTCTAATGGATCTAACATTGTTTAGTGGTGGAAGTTTCATAATGACGTCAATTTTTGCTGGGTCTACCTCTATATCCTTGCTAGAAATTTTGTAACCTAAAACAACGCACTCTTGTATCATGAAATGACATTTTTCAATTTAGCACTAAATGGGTCTCTTCACACATAATCAAGACTTTCTCTAAGTTATCTAAGCATGTATCAAATGAGGTACCAAACACAGAGAAGTCATATATTAAAATTTCAATGCAAGATTTAAGCATATCAGAAAAATAGCCATCATGCATCGTTGAAATGTAGCCAGAGCATTGCATAACCTAAATGGCATGCATCTATATGCAAATGTACCATAAGGACATGTAAATGTTGTTTTCTCCTGATTTTTCGAAACTACCAGAATCTGCAAATATCCACTATATCTATCTAAAGCATAATAAAAGTTATGTCTAACTAATTTCTCAATCATCTGATCAATGAAAGGTAAAGGAAAATGATCTTTCCTGGTGGCAACATTTAACTTCCTATAATCTATGCACATTCTCCACCTTGTTACCTTCCTAGAGGCTATTAATTCATTTTTCTCATTTTCAACCACAATGGTGCCTCCTTTCTTTGGCACCATATGTACTGGACTAACCCAACCAGAATCAGAAATGGGATAGATAATACCTGCATCTAGAAGTTTAACTGCCTCATCTTTCACTACCTCCTTCATGTGTAGGTTAAGTCTCCTCAGGGACTGCATTATTGCCTTGATTCCATCCTCCATAAAAATGTGGTGCGTGCAAAAGGAAGGGCTTATACCCTTGATATCTGTAATGGACCACCTAATGGCCTTTTTGTGGTCCCACAATACCCTCAATAGCTGGTCCTCTATAGCACCTGACAAACAAGATGACATGATAACTGGTAAGTGGTCAGCTGGGTTAAGATAGACATACTTCAAATGACTCAGAAGAGGTTTAAGGTCAAGAGAAGGGGACTCTTCAATTGAAGGCTTCAGAAATAGCTTGATTGGACGTTAGAGAGGCTCGTATGCTCTATAGTGTGTCCAATAAGCCTACTCTAACTCAACCCCAATATCCTCCAACTCTTCTTGCAATTCTTCCCCTAACTCTTCAATCATTCCTTGCGCTTCCCCTTCTAAGAAATATGCACAAACAATAGAAAAATCATCAGCACCAGAAGAATAAATATCAATAAAATGGCAAGAGTCAAGAGTAGAAGAATGCTTCATAGCATTAAACACATCAAACACTAGTTCTTCATCTTGAAGTCTCAAGATGAGCTTTCCACGTTACACATCAATGATAGTTTGTGCAGTGGCCATGAAAGGTCTCCCAAGAATGATGGGGATATCAATATCTCCCTCCATATTAAGGACTCAGAAATCCACCAGAAAGATGAACTTCTTGATCTTGACCAATACATCCTCAATGATTCCTCTCAAATAAGTGATGGACCTATCTGCCAGCTGAAGCGAAATAGTAGTGGGTTTGGGCTCTGTTAATCCTAATTTCCTGAAAATGGAAAGAGGCATTAGGTTAATGCTCGTACCCAAATCCATTAAAGCCCTATCTATATGTAAATCACCTATAACACAAGGAATAGTAAAACTTCCTGGATCCTTAAGCTTCGATGGTAGCTTTCTCGACAATATGGCCGAATACTCCTCATTCAGCTTCACCGTGGCATACTCCTTAAGCCTTCTTTTATTAGACAAAATTTCTTTCAAAAACTTAGCATAAGAAGGCATCGTCGCTATGGCCACAACAAAAGGAATGTTTATATGTAACTTTTAAATATCTCAAAAAAAATGACCAAATTGCTTATCTAATTGAGTACCTTTCAACCTTTGAGGATAAGGAATCCAAGGTCTCATCAGATGTGTGATGGGGTTAGCAAATAACTTTGGATGATCCTCCTTTTCAGCTTATGCGTCCTTGGCCTCCTTGCCACTCTCCCGACTTTCTTCTTCTTCACTCTTTTCTACTTCTTTATCCTTTTGCTTCTCTCTAACTTCTTTAAGCTGTCTGCCACTCCTCAATAAGATTACCTTTGCATGTTCTCTTGGGTTAGCCTCAGTAGTGCTAGGCAAAGAACCCGAAGGTCTTTCCTTTAACAAATTTGCAATCTAGCTCATCTGATTCTCTAAATTTCTTATAGAAGATTCTTGATTTTACATCTTAACCTCGATAGTGGAAATATACTTCGAGAGTAGCTCTTTGATATTGGATTTCTCTAGTGGCACAGGATTAGGACCCTTGAAACCTGGAGGTGACTGTATCTAAACATTGGATGACTGTGGTTGTGCCACCTGATCGTTCCTCCAAGAGAAATTTGGATGATTCCTCCACGTTAGGTTGTAGGTATTAGAATATGGGTCCCCTCACTATCTATTATAATTGCCCACATAATGGGCCTCTTCTATCTCTTGACCAAAAGAATTATTGACTTGACACTTAGAAGATGCATGGGAATCTCCAATACAATGCTCGCATATAACACAACTTCTCAATGAAGAACTAGCTCCTCCTCTCATACTGTGCATCAGATTATCCAATTTCATCAAAACATCCATCTGAGCAGATAAAGCCACTGTATTGTCTACTACACCAGCTCCTATAGGTCATCTGGTTTGCCTTTTTGTATGATACTGAAAGCTGCTAGTAGCCATCTTATCAATTAACCTGTAGGCCTGATCTGGCATCTTTCTCATTAAACTACCTCCTGCTGCAGCATCTTTAGTACTCCTGGTTGATGGGTCATTCCTATATAAAAAATATTGACCTGCTGCCATATAGAGAACCCATGACTAGGACACTATGTCAACATATCTCGAAATCGCTCCCACACTTCATATAAACTTTCATTTTCATATTGGGTAAACGAAATGATCTCATTCTTCATCTTTGCAACCTTGGTAGGAGGGAAAAATTTAGCCAGAAATAATCTCATCATCTCATCCCATGTAGTAATCGATTCTGATTATAAATTAGCCAACCATGCTCTAGCCTTATCCTTTAAAGAAAATGGGAATAACCTTAATCTCACCGCATCTTTCGATACTCCATTCTACTTGAACAAATCACAAATATCTAAAAATGTCTCCAAATGGGTGATCGGATCCTCTAAAGGCAACCCTCCAAATTGAGATGCTCTTGCTATGGATGTAATGCTATGAGGAATCTCAAAACTCGCAGTTGTGATCGTCAGCCTTATAATAGGAGGCATGGGTCTATTTTTTGTGCCCCATAGTCAAATCCATCATAGTGAACTTCCTTCTCTCTTCAGTATGTGGCATCAACCTCTCTTCATGTTGTTCCATCTCTACAAAGTGCTCTTCTCTAATCCTTGCTTCTGTGTTACTACTCCGAGCTAATCTGGTTTTCTTATGCAACCTGTGAGCAATTTTTTCAATCTCAGTATCTAGTAGCAAATTCTCAAGCTTTTGACCATAAGTGAGCATAAACAAAACGGAATAAATAAAAAACAAATAATAACAAAGCTAAGAATAGAAAACAAAACACACCGAAGTAAAGCAGGCAAGCAAATGACTAAAATACTAAAATAAAAAATGAAGCAAGATTTAAATCTGAGATAATTAACACCGTCTAACCTAATGACTCATAATAGAAAGAATTTCCCCAACAATGACGCCAAAAACTTGTTGCGGTCTAAACAAAAAATATAAATTGAATTCTATCTAGACCAATTAAAAGCAAGCGCATCCCGTCAACAAGTAATATAAAACGATAAAAACCAGATATCATACAAGGTAATTCCAACACGCAAGACAATTAAATTAAACGATGAAAAATTACTCAGATAATCAAGGATTAATTGATTTGAAAATAAAATAAAATAAAATAAGGAAATCAAGGAAATCTGAAAAATGCAAGGTATGAATTAAAAAAATGACTAGATTTAATCAAATGACAGAAATCAGTTAAGGTATCAAATTTCAATTGTATTGGACACTAAAAATTGTAATGGTGGATTGATCTAGGAATTATTTCACTTAAGCAAGTCGAACCCAATGTTCATAGGGATTCCCTTCTCTTTTAAATCTGAGTCACCAACTTGGTTCATAAATAATGCGGAATAAAAATCGTTCAATACAAGAAACCTAAAACTATGTTCGTTAATCCTAGGTATCCTCATACAAGGTCATAAGGACCAACCACACTTTAGGCTCAAGTATGTTGCTTAATTAATTTTCTGACAAATTAAATCTCATTGGTTATGGCATTCAATCATCTAAGGCCTTAATCTAGTTGATCAAACTAAATTAGGACTAAATATGCATTCAATCAAGTAAAAATCAATACCACAAAATTATCCTAATCCAATATCAATCTTAACCTTAACTAAAAAAAACTTACTCATACATATTCATCAATGTAACATAAATCATGGTCATAATATATAGTTACATTGATTAAATCCACACAATTAAAATAAATAACGAACAAAAAAATTAAATCTCAATAGCAATTGGGATTGAAAAGTCTTGGGTAAGTCGCTGTTAGCTTTGGTCGCTTGCGTGAACGGAGACTGCTTATATTGAAGAAGGGTTACGTTGATGTGTTGTTGGATGAGGGATGTTGCGTCTTACGTTGGTGAATAGAGTAGAGGCTGCTACGTTATGCCACCACTAGCTTTAATGTAGATGCCTCAACGTGGATGCTTCAACTAGATTCAATGTATTATCCCTCCAGCTGCTTCAACGTTTCTTTTCTCCATCTGCTTCAACGTTTCTTTTCTCCACCAGCTGCCACGTTCCTTGCCACCAGCTCAATGTTATTTCCTATACCACCAGCGGCAACGTGTCTTTGGAGAGTGTTGAGTGATGTGTAATGTGAGTGGAGAGGAGTGTGTTCGTGAGTGAGTGTGTTAAGTGATGGTGCAATGTGAGTGGAGAGGAGTGTGTCCGTGAGTGAGTGTGTTAAGTGATGGTGTAACGTGAGTGTTGTGAATAAATGGAGTGTCCGAAATTTTTTTTGAATAAGCCAGTGGAGAGTATATGTTTTAAGTGGGGATGCCTCCTTCCTTTGATTGTGCCATAGCTGCTTTTTCCTACATGAATTTAAGAGAATTTTTTGTCCACCTTTCACGCACACCATGCTGTTTCTCACTCTTTTCCCCAAACTGTCCTCTTTTATCAAATAAACACACTCACGTTGTTGCTTTCTCCTTGTTGTCGCCAACTTCTTTCTTTTTTGTCTCATGTAATCTCATCAGCTCCTCTATATTTGTGCCGCCAGTTTTTAAAAACTTCTCCGTATTTTATGTCTCTAGCTCCTTAGGTCTTTTAAGATTTTTAAAAGCTTTTCTCCTCCACCACCAGCTAGCTTCGTGAATTTTTTTTTTGCTAAGCCAAACTTAAACATTGTCATGTTTTGTTAAGTGTAAAGAGCTGCTTTCATTGTCCAAATCCAATATGTGTCTAAAATTAAAACAAATAACTCTTAATTTAGTGCAATTCAAACATTAAATGAACAAAAGTTTAGCAATTATGTATCTAAAATCAATATAAAATTCCCATTAACAAGGGTACAAGAGGTATAGGTAAGGTAGAAGTAGTTGATATTCATGAGACTGGAGAACTAGATAGTGGTGAAGGAGTAGCTAATGATTGAATTTGTAATGGTAAAGATAGAGAAATGGTAGAAGAGGAAGAGGAGTGTGGAGAGTAGGAATTTGATTTTCAAGAAATCAAACATGTAGGGAAAGATAAATTTTATTTATGGAGGGATCAAAACGTTTGTATCCTTTATTGTAACATCCCATGTTCGGGGCTAGACCCCAAAATAATGAATTGAGTGTACTGTGAGAAATTAGAAGTACATTGCATGCTCATGCATCATTGTATATTCACACACATGTGAATATTTATTTTTAATACATTAAAATAATTGTACATGCATTTATTGACATTTTCGGGTATCATTGACTGATTAAAATGTAAATTATGACTTATCTACGTTAAAAATGTATTTGAAGACTATTAGTATTATTTCAAAATTTCTGGTGAATTTTAGGAAATTAAAATTTGGGAAATTTTAGACTAAGAAAAATATTGAAATAATGGACCAATTGTATTGTGACATGTGGCAGTTTTAAATGTTTGACAAATGACACACATGTATCGATGACATGTGTCAATGAGATATTAACCCACATAGTTAGGTGTTGTGTAGAAAATTTCTGCAACTATTTCTCTCATTCTCTCATTGCTTCACCGAAAGTGCCCATCACCAAAACACTCTTCTTAATCATCCATCACCGAACATCAAGTTGTTCATTTTGTGTATTTGGTCTACTCATCACTACTGGAAATTTTGCTGAAACAATAAATAAGTTGTGTTTAAGTTTTCTGGATGTTGTGTAAATGATTTTGATGATGGCTAGTATTAGAGATGAATAGATGCATGAGAAGGTTAAGCAGTAGAGTTTCGGTGTATACATGTGCTAAATGACTTAGATGAGGAATTGAATTTGTGAATATGAGAAAATAGCAGAAAGTGTATTAATAGCTTGTGATATTTTGATTTGAATAGAGATTATTGATGTAGTTATAATTGCAGAAAATATTGATTATTCACGGTGTTCTGTTGTTTTGCCGTGTACTTACATGAATGTTTAGAAATGATGTTAAATCAGTTTAGAGTTAAGGGAAAAGTTTCTGGTGATACCGTGATGTGGGAAAAGCATTAAAATGGAAAGTTTAAGGTGAAATGAATGTAAATTTGTATAGTGCAGAAAAATATGGAAGTGCAGAAGTTATAAAAAAACACAATAGAGAGAGAAAGTTTATGTGTAGTTTCGGATTTTTGAAGTTTGAAGTGTAAATCTGAATATGGCTTGTTTAAAGATTGTACTGGATATAGAAATGTAGAATATATGACTTAGGAGTGAAGAAATCAGTGGGGAGAGAGAACAAAAAGGCAAAAAAAAATCTGGACTTCTCAAGCGAGTATGCATAGGCATGCGTTGCTAACGCAAGGCCGTGACACTCCTGTAGCATGAAGGGTTTGTTTTTCAACCCTGAACACCTCTAATTCTTTTGAGTATAACTTTGTCATCTGACCTCTAAATGATATGAAACTTAAACTAATGGATTCCTAAGACATTGTTCTTTTTCTTTATAACACTTTAGAGCCATCTAAATTGATTTGAAAAAGGATTAACTAAATCAAAATGAGGGTATGTACTGGAATATTATAAACTGGAGATATTATATTGAACATGCTTCGGTATTTTGATTATAACCTGATTTGTGGAGCTCTAAATTAGATAATTTTTAATTCAAAATAAACTAGAGACATTTGGCTACAAATATTAAGAAGAAAATTGAATTTGCATTTTGTCTTTATAGGTCTTGAAATTTAGCTTAAAAGTGAGCCTTGGCTTAAGCTATAATACTACCAGTGACAGAAATCATGTCCTATTGTTGTCAAATAAACTGTAATGATTTAGGTCACATTAGACAAAGCTATCTTCACAAATTATAGCTTATTATCTTAGCTTTCGATTGGTATAAATTTTGTAATTTTTGGATACTGGAATTGAGATTTATGATTTGTAAAATTTGAATACATGATCATGCTCTAGCCAAAATTTCAAATGTACTCAGTCTGCGGTATTATGAGCATAACTCATAGAATAATGAACCAAAATGAATGATTTTGGCTTCATTAGAAACTTAAGACTCAGAGGAACAATTATCTAGAAGAAAGTATTACAGAAATATATCATTTCTTGATTTTATTGATTATGCAAAGTTGACCCGAATGGGATGCTTTCAGCAAAAGCTGGGATAGTGAATGAGTGGGTGAATTTTGGCACTATTGGAGTACATCAATTTGTTACAAAAATATACCTGAGAATTTTTCATTGCACATGCATGATACATGATACAATCATACATGTGTTTACTTAATTACATAAGCAGTACAGTAATGTGAAATTGTTTTAATGTATACAGGAGAGCAATTAGCGCGACCACATCCTGATATTGTCGGAACATCAAGACAATAGGCTTAAGGGAGCAATAGTGAGTAAGCTAAGATGGTCTCACTTTAATTTTATTTGATATTACTAAATTGAATTTGATTTATGACGAATATGTACTGAATTTCAGAAAATACTTATCTGAGGCATTTGATGCATGTGAATATTATTGGAAGTGCTACTTGTATGCGAATGAGACTGCCTAAATGATTCTCAACTAAAAGTGACTGAATGTTATTATTGATTATATTGACTGAGATAATATGAATGAAAGTGATTCACTGTATTGAATGAATTGTGGCATGCATTTCATTTCAATATAAGTAATGTAAAGGCAGTTGTGACTAATGTTGCTATACTAACTGAAACTACTACTAAAAAGAGCTTAAAGCTCAAACATATGTGGTTAGAGCCTAAGGCTCACTATGATCAATGATCCCTGTATACACTCAACCTTTAAAATCTTTTCTTGACTATATCACTTACAACTTTGTTGTTCCTATGCCTTTTTGATCCATACCTTACTTTTTTTCACTCAAACAAACAAATTTCCTCACTGGCAATAAGTCATGCTTGATGAGTTCAAAGCTCTTTGTCACAACAATACTTGGCATCTTAACCTGCCCCCCTTTTTTCTCCAAGTGTAAATGTTGTCAGTTGTAAGTGGGTATTTAATACAAAGCTTACTCCTAATGGTTCCCTAGATAGCTATAAAGCTTGCTTGATAGCTAAACGCTATCAGCAATTAGCCGGTCTTGATTATACTGACACATTTAGATGAGTTATTAAATCAATTACCATTTGCCTCATTCTTACACTTGCCTTAGCTAAAAACTGGTTCGTTCGTCAACTTAGCATTGATAATGCTTTTCTTTATGGCCATTTACAAGAATTTTTTATACAATAACCACCTGGTTTTACTGATCCTCATCATCCTCATTATGTGTATTATCGGCACAAAGCTTTTTATGGTCTTAAGCAAGTTCCTAGAGTTTGGTTTCACCACTTAAGTTATAAACTTGCTGACCTTGGGTTCACTTTCTCTAAAGCTGATACATCTCTTTTTATTCACTCCATATTAAGTCACACAAATTTCTCCATAGTTATGTAGATGGTATTTTGGTCACTGGTTCTTTACAACAATTTATTCAAACCATCATTGATGCTCTTCACTCTGTTTTCACCATAAAAGATATAGGACCTCTTCATTACTTTCTTGGCATCAAAGCCTCATTTACATCCACTGGTTATCTTCTCACACAATCTAGATACAATCGTGACCTCGTTCATTGCACACATCTTGGCTCTTCCAAACCTATCTCCACACACGTTACCGCTCTCTACCACTTTCCCAAAATCAGGGCCTTTCTCTTTTTAGTCCTACTGAATACTATAGAATTATTGGGGCCATTTACTACCCTTGTCTAAGTAGACTTGATATGTAACTTTCTGTTACAAAGTTTTACAATTCTTACATTGTCCTACTAATGTTCGCTAGTGATAGGTGTCGAAGCCACCAATTTAAAATATATCCTACTACCAAGTTACAAAATAATTGTAGAAAATGGTAAGTAAGGTCGAATCCACAGAGACTAGAGATTAATAATATTCTTTTAAGAACTAGAAGAATTTAGTAAAGGCAAATAAAAAAAGGGAGTGGGGGTTTTAATTGAAGAAACTGAACGAGATCATAAAAGTAAGAATAGAGAAAATTGATTTAAAAATTCATTCCAGCCAAAGGTCGTTTCCATGCTAATTCAATGGTGTTGATCATAGATGCAAATATAAACTCATCAATTAAATCAATAGACCAGTTATAGTTGTTGAAGACGCTTCTAACAACTTAATCTTTTCGTAAATTGGATTAGACAAGCCAACGTGCTTCGATTAATCTCTTACCAACAAATAATCCTAACTCGCGTATAGGATTCAATTCATTGATAGCACTAAAATTGATAAAGACCTTATCCTAACCAATAAACCACACTCGTAGTTCGTTCAAATTAGATTATTTGTTTCCTTAATATAACCTGAAATTATGGTTCTAATCAAGCTATATTATTTGATACAATTGTGAACTCAACCAAACAATTACGTATTCGATCTCGTTAACTAGCAATTTATTATCCTAATTGACTAAACAATTGACCAAACCGTTTACTTAAAG
>JANIPM010425470.1:0-10828 GCA_027478405.1 Erythroxylum cassinoides | reverse complement strand
ATATTACACTGCAAGGGCAATATTGTCATTTATACTGTTTTTTGGTTCTGTCCACCAAAACCAAACACATTTCTGTCTTTGGGACGGGGATAATTTTATCTGTTCCGTCCACCACAACCAAACACCTAACTGTCCTCAGTTTCTGTTTTGTTCCTTCTCTTCTGTTCTGTCTCTTTCTGTCTCTTCCCCCTGAAGACAGCAACCAAACACAACGTTAGTGACGTTCACAGCAGGCTATTTTTATATTCGTAGCTAATAAGCTTTGGTGATGTTTTTTAACTATGTATTCAGTTCCGTAGCTAAAAGTTTTTATCTATGAAAAATATTTTATAACTACAAATATTTGGTGACGTTTTTTAACTCTAAACTTATTTTCGTAGCAAAAAGCTTTCGTAGCTAAACCCACATATTCAATACTTTAAGCTACGAAAATAGATTTTGTTGATAAAAACATTTTAGTAAAAAAATATATTCATAGCCAAATGTTTTTATTGCCTTTGTTCTTCTTGTTTCGTAGTCAAATATTTGTAACAACAAAATAATTTTTTGTAGTTAAAAGACAGATTTTATAATTTCATCTATGAAAATTGACTATGTAGTTAAAACCACTATCTACAAAAATATATCCGAACCAAAACAAGAAGAACCTATGAATATATTTTTGTAGCCAAATATTTTTAGCTAAGAAAAAAGATTTCGTAGTTAAAAACATTTAACTATGAAAAAATATTTGTAGTCAAATGGCTTCATTGTCTTTTGTTGTACTTATGTTGGCTACGAATATGTTTAGCTGTAGCTAAAAGACTTCATCTATGAAAATAAATTTTGTAGCAAAAGATATTTGGCTATGAAAAATATATTCATAACCAAAACAAGAAGAACAAAAGACAAATAAAATGATGTCATTTTGTCCACTAAAACGAAGTCATTTTTTGCATACTGATAACCTAATATTGTTTGATTAACTTATCTTCGTTTTCCTCCTCATGTTCCAATAGATGCAGTGGCCGTTCGCCTTCATCTTCGTCTTCATCTTCATCCACAAGTCCATCTTCGTCTCCAGTGTTTATCCGCATTCATATTTGTCCACGCAAGAGTTCTTCTTTTCCAAGTGATTTGGGTTTTAGTTTATTGTCAAGTTACTTCAGGTTATTGTCAAGTTTCTTTAAAGTCTTACGTATTTGATGGAAGTAATGATTAGGAAGATAATAAGCTCTCTTGATTATTTTAGTTAGTTTTACATCTTTTTGTTTTATAAAAAGGGTTAGATTTTGAACTTTATCTTGAGTTAGGATGGAGTAATACTATAATCTGTATTTTCTCTGATTTTGAACTTTAACACCTTTCTATTGACATCTATTTTGTAGCAAGACATTTTAGAGTGTTGGACTTTTATCCTATACCTTTTTCAGACAAACAGGCTAGGATGATGTTATTATTCCAATGGTATCTATCCTCACGTTGGATAATTTTGAATTAAATTCTTCATCAAAAATAGCATTCATTATTGTGTCATATATTTCTTTCTCTTTATTTTTCATATTGATTTTGACATGTCTGTCCATTAGGCAACACTAGTTATTTATAGCTCATAGGATGATAGGTCTTCAAACTTGAAAACAAGCCTTGAATGGTCTCCTTTTTATATCAAAAGGCGAACTTTTACAGCAAGATTGTTGGATTTATAATGATTCCATAACTTGTAGTCACTTCTGATGTATGAAGTAGTTACCATTTGAAGGTGTTATTGTAGGGTCTAGTCATATAATGCTAAACCTGATTCAATGTAAATCTAATCCACTTGCATGCATAATTTTTATTGACTAATGGTTTAAATAAGTTCACATATAAAGTTTAATTTATCTTTCCTAAATTGCATCATTTATAAGTTTATATGTACAAAGTAATTGATGCTCCTTTAGCTCTCATTGACCTAAATACAACTTTAGAAGTCAAATGTTACTAGCTCCCTTAATGTGTTACTTATATTTCTAATGTATTTTTGTAGTTTCTTGGGAATGCAATTTCTTAACCATAGTTTCTATGTACAAATAATCACAAAAAAGGGTTTACATTGATGCCATTTCTAGCTTCCTAGGTATTTTGCATACCCACAAGATAATGCCTTACTAAGTATTATAGTTATTGCAATTAATTTTTAATCACAACAGTATAAGTGTTCTAATGTGTGGATGTTGTTCACATCTTTTATTACACCCTTAAAGTGATATTTGCTTTCTTGATGTCTTTTGTAGTTTATTGAAAATACAAGTTCATATTCTTAATTTTTGCATAAAAATAATCACAAAAATGGTTTAGGTTGTTGCCATCTTTGGTTTCCTAGGGTATCATTGCCTACTCATAAGATAATGCCTTAAAGATTATTTTAATCATTGATTATTTGTAAGTAATTTTGATTATAAAAAATAGATGAAAATATCAATAACCTGCATACTATAATGATATGGTACCACTTTAATGTAAAAGTATACATGCTACAACTAATAAATGTGATTCTTTGTGGCATTCATGCAAACAAGCACATAAGTGTTTGAGTAATCTTGTTATGTACTTAGTTTATGTTATGAAGATGTCATCCTTCATTTTCTTAATTAAGATGCCAAGAAATAAAATGATCTTCTTATCATGCTTATTCAGAACTCCCTACTCATACACTTAGAGAAATCCTTAAAAAGACTCATTAATAGCCATAAAAATAATTTCAACAACATAAATTTAAATGAAGATGATAACATGCTAATGATTTTTATTAAAAAGTGTGAATAATAAAATTTTCTTTTAAAAACCATTTTATAAAAGGGATGCATTTAACCTCTTATACCAAGGTAAAAGAGCTTATTTTAAAAAATAAAATCCTTAATTAATTTGGAAACACTGTTAGGTGAATCATGATAGATTGAGTGTTTGTTCCATATAAACATCATTGATTACAAAACATTAGTCTCCTGTATGTAATCGCTAACCAAGTACAATGGTAACAACAACAATAAAAGGTTCTAATTAATTCTTTCTTAATATTTCTCTAATATGCTTGTTAAAAATGATGATATTAATACTTTAATTACAAATGTAAACGAACAGGAGGTGTTGAAGCTCAAAATAGCAAAGGCATACATTGAATTAAATCTTACAGTTCTTGATTCAGAATTTGGAGGTATCCTTAAAACTCACTGCATGAATTTTTATGATAATCATGAGGGAAATCTTAGATACATGGATTTTAGATACATGCTTGAACACTTTATTAACCTCATTACAAACTAGTTAAGATGTGATTGGAAATGGCTTTCACATTCTTGGTCTATAAAAATGAATATACAGGTGGGTTTTAAGATAGGTTCATACTTCCTATTCTAAATTAGCCCATATTTCTTAAGTACAAAACCTTATTTTGTCATATATCTTATTATAGGGTTTGTTATAACCTACCAACCAACTGCATTCTTTGATAAAGTTCAAGCTTCTTATGTCAACTTAAATTGATTTACCATTATGTTATTTATAACTTAAGTTGCATAATTTACTTTTAATTGTATAGCTACATGGACAAAAGTTGGATGACCCATCAGAAATGGTCCATTCAATACTTAGAAGGATGAAGACTTTCATAAAATTTGTAAAAGATCAAATGTGTTTAGAATGTAAAATTTGTTATTCATGCATAGATTGTTTAAATTTCAACATTCAAAGTCAAGATGTGGTATATAATCACTTGCTAATATGAGGCATAGATAAAACCTATACTTTATGGATTTATCATAGTGAAAGTTTTGAAGCAAGTAATGTTAGAAGTGTTGATATAGGTGATGTGGTGAAAACAATAATCATATAGATGATGGTGATATTAATGATGACATAAATGATGAGACTAGAGAGATGTTAAAGGATCTGGGGAATTTTATGGAGACTATAAATGATAATAGTTTGCCTAATACATTTCATAAAATTACAAAAGACAAATTTGAGAAATTATTAAAAGTTGCTCAAGAAAAATTATAATCTAGGGTGCTCGAATTTCTCACAACTATTTTTTGTTATCAAGTTGTTGCATTTGAAGGTATATAATAAGCGGAGTAAAAAATATTTTGACATGTTGATTAATTTTCTCAATGATTTATTACCTATTGGCCACAAGTTATCAAAATCTTATTATGAAGCAAAAAAAATTATTAAGGGACCTTGAATTAGGATATATATCAATAAATGTTTGTAAGTAGATTATGTTATCTTTTGGAAGGACATTAAAGATCTTTAAGAATGTCCCTTTTTTGGTACATCAAAGTGGCAAGTGGATGGTAGAAAAGATGAAAAAGATACCCTATAAAATCTTGAGTTACTTCTCTATTAAACCACGACCACAAAGGTTTTTTATGTCAAGAAAATAATTATAGATATAAGGTGGCAAAGAGAGAAATGCATTGATGATAACATTATACGTCATCCAGTAGACTTAAAGGTATGGAAAAACTTTTATGGGAAGTTTCCATGGTTTTTAGAGGCTTGTCATAATGTTTGACTTGGGTTACCCCTTGATGGTTTTAATTCATTTGGTAATATGAGTATTTCTTACAGCATATGGTCGATAATTCTTGTGCCATATAATTTACCCCTATGGAAGTGTATGAAGGAGCCTTTTTTTATTATTGCCTTTATTAAGGAGCCTTTTTTTATTATTGCCTTTATTTATTCTAGGACCTACTACTCGTGGTAACGATATTAGTGTATACATGCAACCACTAATTGATGATCTAAAACATCTTTGGGAGGTTGGATTAAAAATTGATGATGTTGTTGAATGTGAAAATATAGAATGCATGCTGCTATTTTGTGGACTATAAATGATTTTTCAGCTTATGACAATTTGTTTGGATGGAGTACTAAAGGATATATGGCATGTCATGTGTGTAACCATCAAACTCATTCAATGAGGTTGCAAAGTAAAATATATTATATAGGACTTCATCGTTACTTGGAATATGGGCTTAGATGGTGAAGAAGAAAATAATGGCCAAGTAGAACATATTGAAGCTTCTTTACACTTTTTCAATGATCATATGGTTTATTAACTATCATATTTGCAAGAGTTTACATCTGGAAAACACCCAAGTAATAGAAAGTGAAACCAAAGTTTTCTTGATCTTAATTGGAATAAAAAAGCATATTTTTCAAATCTCATATTGGAAAGGTTTGCTATTGAGAGATAATCTTGATGTTAAGCATATTGAGAAAAACAGTTGTGAGAATAGTTTAGGTACTTTGATAGGAATTTATGGCAAATCAAAAGACATAATTAAGGCTAAACTAGACTTGGAAGATATGAATATAATAAAATATTTGCATTTGAAAAGGAGAGATGATGGGTCATACATGATTCCACCTGCATGTTACAATATGTCAAAAAATGATAAACAAACTTTTTGTCAATTTCTTAAATCAGTTAGGTTTCCTGATGGGTATGTATCTAATATATCCTATTGTGTTAACGCTAATAAGGGAGAAGTTTCGGGTTTAAAAAACTATCATATAATTCTATAACAATTACTTCCTATTGGAATACTTGGGTGTTTACCAAAGGATGTGTCCATAACATTGGCACAATTGGTTAGTTTTTTAAGCAATTAATGATTGTATATTTGTTGATAATGATGATTGCATTTATCATGATAGTGCTCTTTATATTGTCTCAAGCATAATGTTGGTAACATTTATGTTGTTAATATCTGTAATGTTGATGATTGACTGTTGTTAATGTGATTAATGTTAATAATTGAATTTATGCTGATAATGATGATTAGATGTATTATGAAAGTTCTCTTTATATTGTTTCAAACATAATGTTGGTAACATTTATGTTGTTAATGTGCGTAATGTTGATGATTGGCTGTTGTTAATACGATTGATATTAATGATTGAATATATATTCACTATAATGAATGGATGTATCATGAAAGTTATATTTCTTTTGTTTTATTGTAATGTTAATAACTTTTGCGTTTTGTTTATAGATATCTAATATAATAGCACCTGGTAGAAACAAAGGGAAGAAGGTGGCACCTATGGAAATTGTAGAATGAAGGGATTTGTAACTTCAACCATTTCAATCAGTTGGTGTCATCAATTCATTTTCTACCTAACAACAATATTTTACCTCAAAGACCAATGAATGTAGTCATATCATTCTGCCTCAAACTATAATGAAGCAACTAGTATAGGTTTATTATGCTTTAACACCTTCAAATAGACTTATGCTCAAATATATATTTATATATTCTAATATTTCCTTATCATTATTGATTTGTTGTCAAATTCCAATGCTAGTATTAGAAAAATATGTAGAGGTAAAACTAGAGGTTGTGAATTGTAACAAATGAATGTTTTAATGAATATCAAGTTTTTAATATAGATTTATAATAAAAAAAGTTGTCCTATAGACAAGGTACAATCTATAAAATTGTCAAGTGAGTTGGCGATTATTTGAAGATCAAAATTACCATGTCTTTAACATCGTAAGGACTTAGAGGAGGACAATTTGTTTTAAAATGATTTGGATAAAGTTGTGATAATTTTTCAAAATATTTAACTCTATGCATTATTGTTTCAATGATTTTAAGATTTACAAATTTACTTATTGTTCAGAGTTGAAATTGAATATTATAAATATTAAGAACCCTAATGTTTTAAATTGTATTACTTCGTTATTGAAACAAAGAACTAGGAATCACTGTTTCAAGTTGCATAATTATTATAAATCTATTCCTTTTGGTGCAGAGTCAAGAAGACATTTTCCTAAACAAATTTTTGAAGAAAATTGGAATAGTTTGTGTGATTATTGGGCTGACTTGAAAGTTCAGGTTTGTTTTCTTTGCCTTCACGTTTGCTTCCATTAATCTTGTTAGATGATTTAATGATTGCTTAATCTTTTCTCTTTATTTAGGAAAATTATGATAATGCAAAGGTCAGTAGAGGAAAAATAAAAACACCTTATAATTAAGGATCAAAATCATTTGTAGTTTTCTGAAATGAATATGTAAGTAAGTTATACTTATATCAATAAACACTAGATTATTTATTGTGCCTAGTATTTTTCTTTCAAAAAACAAAGTAAGAAGGAACTACATAGATAAGAGTGTGATACGATCACACTATATAAAGTCACTTACTATAAGGAAGGTAAAGGATGATTATCAGAATAAGCAGAAAACAACTATGTAAGTATAATTTTTTTTCAATATTTTAGTTAATTTATTAATGTAGTAGTAAGTATAATATTTGGATTGAATATTTTTGAAATTTTAGAATAAGATGAAGAGTTATTAAAGAAATCTATGTCTAAGGGGAATGATATCAATGCAGAAGGCATTTTTTATATCATACTTGGTACACGTTTTGGCTATGTCAATGGTCATGACTATGATCCTAAGCCAAATGTTTAAACCTAGTCATATAAAACAATCATTCAACAACTTCAAGACGAAACAAAAAACAAACTTAAGTTTTCATTACAAGCTGAAGTAATCAAGGGACAAAAAACTCAAGTAAAATATAATATGTTATTCGGAAGATTACTTGGTCTAGATTATGATAGAAACGATGAAGAAAGCGAAGGGTATTAATTCAATCTCTTTTTTTTCAATTCTTGTATGTATTATAATTTCAATTTAATATTTTTTTGCTCAAATAGAATTAATGAAGATGCAATTACTGAATGATTATGTCATGAATGGTAAAATTATGTGACATTTTCTTTAATTAAAACTAAATACTTATTGTTTCAATACTCGTAATATTTTTATTTTATTTTAACCAAACTTTTTGGATCGTTACAGGTTCATCAACATGGACAACACTAGGTAGTCATTCAAGTTATGCTCTAATATGTTTGTAATAGAAGCATTATAATTTGTAAACTGGTCTTTTATTTATTTTTATCTATAGGAATTATTAAAGTTGTGATTAATATATTGTATAGGAAGAACACTCTTTTGTTGGTATAATTTAATAATATTTATATAATTTTACTTTTGATATACAATGCTCAATATTTTGAATTAATAATATTTTTATACAATTTATTTGTATAATAAATTCACAATAAAAATATATCGATACATTATATACAAAATATTATTCAATAATATGGATTAAAATTTAATAAATAATATATCGTAACATGATATAACATTTGGCAACGTTTTATAAAATGTAGCTAAAAAAATTTGGCTACATTAAAAAAAACGTAGCTAAAAAATTTGACAACGATTCAAGAAACATAGCTAAAAAAATATTGGTTATGTTTATGAAAACGTAGCTAAAAATTATTGGCTATGATTATGAAAACGTAGATAATAGTATTTAACTATGAAGAGAAAAACATTGTAAAAAACTATTAGCTACGATTTCTGGAACTGTTGCCTATAGTTTTCAGCTATAGGGATTAGGTGACTTTTTGTGCTACAAAACAGAAACATAGCTACAAACTATAGACAACATTTTTTAGACATTTAGCCATTTTTTGCCAAATATCAACTTTGTTGTAGTAAATGGGAAAGGAAAAATGATCTTTTTGAGTTACTATATTCAATTTCTTATAATCTAAGCACATCCTCTAACCCACGACTATTTTAGTAGGTATTAATTCATAATTATCATTATTTATAATGGTCATGCCTCCCGTTTTATATGAAATACTTGGACAGAGCTAACTTATTCACCATTTGAGATAGGATATATATTTTGACATCCAATAGTTTGAGCACCTCCTTATGCCTCCTTCATATTACAATTAAATCTTCTTTGGCACTTAATGCTAGAGGGCTTATGATAATCTTCTAACAATATCTTATGCATGCAAATAGATGAGTTAACAAATTTAATATCATCGATGGTATAACCCATTACATTTCAACGTAACCTAAGAACTTTTAACAATTTTTTGGTTTCAAATTCACTTAAGCTTGCATTTATAATCAAATGATATATAAAGTTGGGTACAAGAAACCTACACCTAAAAATGGAGGGAACAAGTTTAAGTTCTATTTGTGGAGTTTTCTCTTCTCTCTTATTAAGCGAGGAGTTGTCTTTCACTAAACATTCTTCAAATGGATCATCTAATTCATGATTAGCTAACTCCTCTCTCACTGCTTAATCGATTATGTCAATCCTATAATAAAAATCTCAAAGAGAAGAATACTTAATAGCATTATTTATGTTAAATTTAACGTTCTCGTAACTCACACTTAAGGAAAGCATCAAATTCTTCACATAAATGACGACTCTAGTTGTGGATAAGAAAGGCCTCCCAAGTATGATAGGGATTTGGGTATCCTCCTCCATCTCTAATACAAAAACATTAGGAGGAATAAAGAACTTACCAAACTTAATAAGTATTCCTCCAATAAACCTATTGGATATTTAATTGAATAATTTGTCAAATGTAAGGTGATATTTGTGGGATTCAAGTCTCCTATCCTAAGTTTCTTGTAAATAAATAAAGGTATGAGACTCATACTTACCCCTAAATCACATAAGGCATAATTATTGCTCATATCAATGATGACACAAGGTATAAAAAATTGCAGGATTCTTGAGTTTAGGACGTAGCTTATTTTGATGACATTACACTCCTCTATTAAGGCTGCAATTTTATAATCATCGAACTTCCTTTTATTAGATAATATCTCCTTCAAAAACTTAGCATATAAGGAAATTTTTTTAAGGAATTAATGAAGGGGATATTAACGTATAACTTTTAAAGAACATCTAAAAACTTCTAGAATTGCTTATCTATTTTTGTCTTAACCAATATTTGGAGAAAGGGTGTAGGACTTATAAGGTGGAATAGGCATATATTTAGTTTCCTCATTCTTTTCTCCTTTTTCCTCACCGATGTCCTCTTCCTCCCTTATTTTTTTCTTCTCACTGTTCTCTCCATCCTCAACCTCCCTCCTTTTAGTATTATTTAATAGTTTTCCACTCCTTAGTGTTATAGTGTCACAATGCTCTTTACTATGCCCAGAACTTTTAGGAAGTTAATCAATTTAAGGTTATAACATCTTGTTATAAGTAGCTATAGAATCTATCTTAAAGTTAAAATTCCTAATCTCCACCTTCAATTATTCATTTTTAAGCTTGAGGGACAAAGAAGTTTCTAGAAAGGATTCTAGGTTTGAGTTTTTATGAGGGGGATCAAATGATCTATATTAGAAACTATATGATTGTCTATTTTGGAATTTAGGATTAAACATATTCCCATAAGAGAAAGTGAGATGATTCCTCCAACATAATAATTGAAATATTGAACTAATTTGACATGTTTAATCATAAAAACCTTCAATTGGCTAATTTTTTTTGGTTTAGTTACCTTAATAACCTTTATCATTAAAATCTGGTTGGTTTATTATTTAACCAATTAGTTTTCATAAACTAATCTATTTTCATAAATCAAAATAAACTATTTGTTTTTCATTTTATAGTTTCTTTTTCAATTAGATTTCAACTTCTTCGATGGGTAAGGATAATCTCCTATTTTAATCTTATTTCAAATTCTTTAACTTTGTTTGATATTTCCCATATACTGATTTTAGGATAGTCTAATAGCAACTAAACCTTTAAACTTTAAACCTCTTATATTACTAGTTTAATTTTCCATCTAATTTTTAGAACATTACTCCAATTAATATTATAGATGTTTAAGAATAGGTGTAACATCCCACCCTCAATTGGAAGGGTAGAATAGTAAATTGGCATAGGATGTGCTAGATTGGGATTTCATAGGACTGCTCATGCATAATAGGATTGCTCCATAGTC